>CAAKHD010013105.1:0-18367 GCA_901007705.1 Fistularia tabacaria | reverse complement strand
TCAGGAAGAACATCCTGCTCTGAGCCTTCCTGTGTAGGGCATCTGTGTTGTGTGTCTAGTCCAGTTTATTGTTAATATGGACCCCAGGGTACTTGTAGGAGTCCACAATCTCCACCTCTTCACCCAGAAGGGTGATTGGTATAGGTCTCCTCCAATTCCTCCTAAAGTCCACTACCATCTCCTTAGTCTTGGAGATGTTGAGTAGGAGGTGATTTTGGTTGCTCCACTCAACAAAACTCGCACCCAGCTCTCTGTACTCCTCCTCGTCATCGTTGGTGATGCATCCAATGATGGAAGAGTCGTCAGAGAACTTCTGGAGGTGGCAGGAACTGGACTTGTGTCAGAAGTCGGAGGTGAAGAGAGTGAAGAGAGTGAAGAGGAATGGAGACAGGACTGTGCCTTAGGGCACCCTGTGCTGCACATCACAGCCCCAGAAACACCGCCGTCCAACCTGACATACTGCGGGCGTCCTGTGAGGTAGTCCAGGATCCAGGCAGTGATGTCAGGGTGAAGTTGCGACCTCAGCAGCTTGTCCTTGAGGAGGAGGGGGCGGACAATATTGAAGGCACTGGAGAAGTCAAAGAAGGTGACTCTCACGGTGCTTCCTGCTCCCTCCAGATGGGACAAGGCCCTATGAGAGAGGAAGATGATGGCATCCTCCACACCCATATGCTGCCTATACGCAAACTGCAGAGGGTCCAGGGAGGCAGACAGCCATTCCTTCAGGTGTTGGAGAACGAGCCTCTCAAATGACTTCATGACATGTGACGTTAGAGCCACTGGCCTGAAATCATTGAGAGCACTCAGACGTCCTTTCTTGGGTACCGGAACTATACATGAACGCTAAAAAGCTGCTGTCTTGTGCTGAAATATGTTTCATAGGATGTGATTCTATGGAATATGTGTCAAACAGGCTGAAATCCAGCAGTAACCTCAAAAGTTATATCCATTTTTTGTGAGAAAATTTATCTCGCCGAGTTAGAGCTTTAAAGACCACTCTGGTAAATAAAACATGAATGCTTAAGATCTGGTGTCTGGCGCTGAGATATGTTGCATAGGATGTGATTCTATGCAATATCTGTCAAAATGGTTGATATCCAGCTGTAACTTCAGATGTTATACCCATATGAGTCAAAAATTGTTTTTTCTCATTGTGTTCGAGCGTTTTAGACCACTTTTGTAAACAACTCATGAATTCTTAAGAGCTGTGTCTGGTGCTGATATACAGTATGTTGTATAGGATGTGATTCGATTCTGCATATTTCAAAATGACTGAAATCCAGCTGCAACTTCAGAAGTTATGGCTATGTCCGTCAAGAAGTGTTTAACTCGCCAGGGAGGAGAGTTTTAGACCACTTTTGTAAACAACACATGATTGCTTATGACCTGATGTGTGGTGCTGAAATATTTTGAAAATTATATTTTTCTGCTCAATATTTTTCAAAATGGCTGAAATCGAGCAGTAATTTCAAGAGTTAAAGTCATGTTGGTCAAAAAGTGTTTATCTCGCCGAGAGCGTTTTAGACCACTTTTGTAAACAACTCATGAAGGCTTCAGAGAGCCTGTCTGATGCTGAAATATGTTGAATATGGTGTGATTCTATGTTATACTTGTCAAAAAGACTGAAATCCAGTTGTAGCTTCACAAGTTCTAGCTATGTTGGTCAAAAAATTGTAGCACCACACATCTGCTCCTTAGGATTTGTGTACTATTTACAGGTTTTTAAAAAACGCCTCAACTTGGCAAGATCAACATTTTTGGACCAACATAGCTTTAACTTCTACAGTTACTGCAAGATTTCAATGATGTTTACATATGTTGTGTGGAACCACATCCTTTTCAACATATTTCAGCACCATACATTAGCTCTTAAGGATTTAGTTAAGTTATTTCGAAGTTGGTCGAAAATGCCTCGATTCAGCTTGATTAAGAGATTTGGACCAACATAGCTGGATTTCAGTGATTTTGACATATCTTGAGTAGAATCACATCCTCTTCAACATAGTACAGCATAATACACCTGCTCTTAAGGATTCCTCAGTTATTTACAAGGTGGTCAAAAACACCTCAACTCAGGGACATAAGCAGTTTGGACCAAGTTAGCTGTAACTTCGAAGGTTACGGCTAAATTTCAGTAATTATGACATATATTGTGTTGTATCACGTCTTTTTCAACATATTTCAGCACCACACACAAGGTCTTAAGGATTCTTGACTTATTTACAAGTGTCTAAGCGAGATCACCACTTTTGGACCAACATAGCTGTAACATCTACGCTTCTTCCTAGTTATCAGTGATTTTGACATATGTTGAGTAGAATCACATCCAATTCAACATATATCAGGACCACACACCATGTGTTACTTACAAGTTGGTCAAAATGCTTCACTGTTTGACTGTTACGCCTGCTGTAACATCTAAGGTTACAGCTGGATTTCAGTGATTTTGACATATATTTTGAAGAATCACATCCATCGATCCACCATCTACCGCTTATCCTGCAGTCAGGATCGCGGGGCCTGGAGCTGGAGCCAGTCAATCACAGGGAATATGGCCACATGTATAGACAAACAACAATCACTCAGTCACTCGGGCAATTTTTCCCAATTTTTTCCAATTAACCTGCTGAAGGTTTGTGGACAGTGGGAAGAATCCGGAGAACCTGGAGGAAACCCACACAGAAAGGTCCCCTGTCGGAATTGAACCAGGGTCCCTCGTGCTGTGGCACTAACCACTGCGCCACTGGGCCACTCAGAATCACATCCTATTAAACATATTTTAGCACAAAACAACTGCTCTTAATGATTCGTGAGTTATTTACAAGTTGGTCAAAAGCGCCTCAACTTAGCGAGATAAACACTTTTGGAGCAACATGGCTGTAAATTCTATGGCTACTGCTGTATTTCAGTGACTTTGACATATGTTGTGTAGAATCACATCCTCTAGCAACATTTTTCAGCTCCATATACCACCTCTTATGGATTCGTGAGTTATTTACAAGTTGGTCAAAAACACATCAACTCAACGAGATAAACGGATTTGGACCTTCATAGCTCTGGCTTATAAAGTTTTGGCTGGATTTCAGTGATTTTGATATATCTGGTGTAGAATCACATCCTCTTTAACATTTTCAGCACTACGCACCTCCCCTAAAGGATTCCTCAGTTATAAACAACGTTGTCAAAAACATCTCAACTCGGGGAGATAAGCAATTTGGATAAACTTAGCTGTTACAACTACATTTCAATGCTTTTGGACTATATTTTGTAGAATCACATTCTTTTAAACATATTTCAGCATCACACACCAGATCTCAATGATTCGTGAGTTATTTACAGTTTGGTGTAAAACACCTCAAACTGCGAGATAAACACTTTTTGACCAACATAGCTATAAATTCTGAAGTTACATCTGGTTTTATGTCATTTTGACATCTATTGAATAGAATCACATCCTATTCAGCATATTTCACCACCAGACACCAGCTCTTCAGCATTCATGATTTGTTTAAAAAAGTGGTCTAAAATGCTCTAACTAGCGAGATAAACATGTCTTGACCAACACGGCTATAACTTCTGAAGTTACATTTTTTAGCACAACACACCTCTTAAGGATTCCTCAGTTATTTACAAGGTGGTCAAATAGGCCTACACTCGCGGAGGTAAGCAATTTGTTACAACTAAATATATTATGTAGAATCACATCCTTTTCAACATATTTCATTTCCACACACCAGATGTTAAGGATTCATGAGTTATTTACATGTTGGTCTTAAACACCTCAACCTGCGAGATCAAAACTTTTGGACCAAAATAGGTGTAACTCCTAAAGCTACGGCTGGATTTCAGCGATTTTGACAAATATTGTGTAGAATCATATCCTTTTCAACTTGTTTTGCACCTTCGCCAGCTCTTAAGATTTTTTGACTGACCTACAAGTACGTGAAAATGCTTGACGCGGCAAGCTTAACGGTTTTGGACCAACATAGCTTTAATTTCTAAGGTCATACATTGTGTAGAATCACATCACATTAAGAATAAAGCAGAACCATACACCAGCTCTTGAGGATTCGTGAGTTAGTTACAAGTTGGATGACAACGCCTCAATTCGGCAAGATTAGCATTTTTTGACTAATGTAGCTGTAACTTCTAAAGTTGCAGCTGGATTTCAGTGATTTTGACATATATTGTGTAGAATTACATCCTATTCAACATATTTTAGCACCATTTTCCATCTCTTAAGAGTTTGTGGGTCATCTGCAAGTTGGTACAAAACAATACAATTCAGCAAGATCAGCAGCTTTCAACCACGATAGCTGTATATTCTAAAGTTACAATAAAGCAATTTCCCTCCTTGGAATCAATAAAGTATGCTGATTCTGATTCTGACAACTGAATTTCTGTGATTTTACATATATTGTGAATTCAAACATATATTCAAACATTCAACATACAGTATTTCTGCACCAAACTCCAGCTCTTAAGAGTTTGTGACATATTAACAAATTGGTCCAGTACACTTCAACTCAGTGAGATAAGAACTTTTCGACCACCATAGCTATATCTTCTAAAGTTTCAACTTTATTTCAGTGAATTTGACGTATATTGTGCAGGATCACATCCCTTTCAACCTATTTCAGCACCCTCTCCAGCTCTAAAGATTTTGCTAGATATTTACAAGTTGGTCAAAAACGCTTCAACTCTGCAAGATAAGCACTTTTCAACATCCATAGCTTTTGTCTTCTACAGTTACAGCTGAATATCAGTGATTTTGAAATTCATCATACAATATCAAATCCAATTCAACATATTTCAGATCCACACACCAGCTCCGAAGAGTTCGCCAGTTACCCACAAGTTGGTCCAAAACATTTCAACTCAGCAAGATCAGCACTTTTCAACCACTAAAGCTGGATCTTCTACAGTTATGGTTGTTTTTCAAAAATGTTTCTACATTTTGTGTACAATGACATCCGATGAAAAATCAAGACCCACACAAGTTCTAACAGTTCATGGGAAGAACTTGCGATCGTTGTTAACATATGTTCAATATGATGTATGATGTGATTCTCCCCAGCATATGTAAAAAAGCCTCAACCTAATGATGATCGAGCTATGCAAAGTGAAAAGTTATGATCTCGCCAAGTTAATGCATTTTTGAAAAAACTTCTTAATAACTCACTAACTGCTTAGAACTGGTGTGTGTTTTAGGATGTGATTCTACACAATAAATGTCACAATTTCTGTAATCCAACTAAAACTATGGAAGATCCAGGTAGGGTGGTGGAATAGTGGTAATAACGTTTTTGAAAAACATTTTAAAAACTTACCAACTGTTTTGAACGAGTGTAAGTTGCTTAAATATGTTTAATGGGATGTTATTCTGAATAATATGTAAGTCAAAATGTATGAAATCCAACAATAACTATGGAAGCTCCAGCTATGGTGGGGGAAAAGTGGTTCTAGCGTTTTTGAAAAACATTTTAAAAACTCACCAACTGTTAGGAAATTGTTTAACGTGCTTGTTGTGCCTCAAGTACAAACTTTTTACTGAAAACTTATTTCCGCAACTCAACAACCAATTGTGGAACACACAGGGGACCAAGTCCGTTGTTCTTAGGATTGACCCCCACTCTCCAATAAACGCTGCAATAAAGTCACCTGTCCCCTAACTCTGGTACACATTCCAGAGGTGACTAATAAGAGAGGCCACCTACTACAGGGGGGTTCGTTCCAGCGCCCTCGTCCATTGGGCTACACCGAGTTACACACTGTGACGTCACCAACTTGCATATAACCGGGCGCTTTTGAACTGAAACACCGCTCTCAAGGCTATTCTCCAGTGCCCAAGAGTTCTATATTTAGACGCAAAGACACATTTTTTCGTCGATCCGGAACGTGGCTCCAAGCTCGACCTCCCGACCCGATAACCGGTACTGCAGACTACACCCGAAGACCTTCGAAAGACAACCGTGTTTCCAGATCGCCAGACGTCTCTCGTTCTAGGTGATTCATCCAGAGAACACCTCGCTTCTGCCGGCAGCTACAAATCAAACGGCGCGACGGTCATCTGAACTGGCCCTTCCGTCCCCGTAACGTCCCATAACTAATCCACTCATTGCAAGAGCTGGTATTAGTATCTGGCCAAGCATAAGTCATTGATCAGTGTTATGTGAGTGTTGTAATTGCTGTCTTCCTGCCGTGCCTTGGGTGATCACGATATCCCCATGCCATCGCTATTGTTACCTTGCTAACTCAGCCTTGTTGCTGCTGTTCTGATTCTCTCTGCTTTTCTTTCTCTTCCTAAAACGAACGCACATCCACAAACATTTGCATGGGACATGATCTATTTCCATTCCATAAATTAAATTCCTTTGTGTCTTCCGGCCACGATTATTGGCGTAGTCACACCAGATGGTAGCTTTTGGACTACAACCACCGCCATTTTGGTAGTTTTGATTAAGGCCATCATTTTGGTAGTTTTTCTGAGGCCGCCGCCATTTTTGCAGTCCACACACACACACACACACACACACACACACACACACACACACTCTTCGGGCTGTAAATTAAACTTTATATTTTAAACGGAAGTTTTCTTATGTTTTGTATGCACATATTTTTAAATAGTGACATTTTTCTGAAAAATATCTTCTTCTTGAAACTATACCACTCAGTAGCTATTTTCCAGCTCTGCTAGTGGTGCCCCGAACAAAGGTTAGTATCATTATTCAGTTAATGTTATTCCAAGAACTTTTATTAATATCTAATGATCATCATTGATAATTGTAGCAAATTGTAACAAATTCTACCTCACCAACCCACCACAAATGGTGCATCCGGTGAGGCTACAGTAGAACAGTGCATAAAAGATAAACAGTCAAACCAGATCTTGTCACTTCAACCTCATCCTACAACCAGTGCAATTAATTACAGGGTTGAAACAGTCAAGTGTTTATATCTACATTCTGACAGAATCAATCTGGTTTCAAAAACAGAAATGAGTAAAATTGTAAATATACTTCTACTGGCCCCACATTCCAATGCTTGGCTCAGAAGCTGTGAGGCCATGCTGAAGACATAGTACAACCAGAAAGGATCCCTCAGAACATGACAAAGAAGTACATGCTTAAGGGAGGATATGGAAATGTATCCCAAAATACTATGAGTTTACTTTAATGGCACAACACTGACAAAATATTTCACCAATCCACATTACATTTTTTGAAATGGATTAGATCCAATAAACGTCTTTCCAAAAGTATGCAAAATTGTTTCATATAGCTTTAATTCAATTTTCCCTTTTATTGAGTATGTTATTTGGGGGTAAATGTATATGTAGAGTATTATTAGGATTATCAGTTCCTTCAGCAAACAGCAAATGAGGCTCCTGAAACATCCAACAAATGTGATATTCCAGTGTCTTTTAATATCTCATAAAATATAGTGGATCCTTCATGTTTAAAACACTGTATCTGTCATGACAATACTTCCATAATTCAGCTTTGCACCATTTTCATTTTTTTTACAATACCAGTTTCCATTGGAAAGCATTGAGAACTTGCAATCCTGGCTCTTTTGTATTCTTATTATAGTACTGTTAAGACCACGCTTAGTGTGAAAAGATTTGCCTTCTACAGGCTACAAAAAAATGACTATAAAATAAGAGGTGCTATCCCTTGATAAATGCAAATCTTGAAAATGTGCAGTAGATTTAGTCAAAAACAGCATCTACGGTCTATTACATGCGCCCCATAATCCAGTATCTTCTTTGATAGTAAAGGTCCCTCACATGTTGTACATGTTAACACATTTTCAGTGAAAGCTATAGAGATAATTAATGTAAGTCTTTTTGGAACGATCACTCAAGCTCTTGCACTTCAACTGAACAGAAAACACATCAGAGAAATGCTTTTCTTTTTAGAACAGTCAGCAAAACATATTTGAAAATTTAAGTTTTGCTTTTATACTCTTTATGACTGAGAGTTACTTGGTTCTGCAGGGAAGTAAAGTGAAAAATATAAGCAGAAATAGAGGGCCATTTGCAATTGAAGAATTAAGTTAACCCCCACCATTTCGTTGAGAGTAATCTGCATGGGACATGAATAAAACTGTTAGCAGGGATTAATGTGGCAGTAGTTTAATAAACCTGTTATTCTTCTGCATTTTCAGACACTGGCAGATGTTACTTTTCACTAAACAGACTCTGGCAACAGTTTCAACGGGATAGTGATAGAGAAACTGTTTTACCTTTAATCCTGTGGAGCAACTTTCAGTCCCTGTACTCATATGTCTAGCAGGTACTTAGTGTACAAGATACCTTTGGACAGTATGCTGGAACTCACAAAGCCACTCAATAGTGTGACTCAGCCTCATTTCATTCAGGGAATATCCCCAATTTTAACACCAACTAATGGGTACAACAATTTAAGCCTCACATTTTCCTAGAATGAAACTGGCCAAAGACTCAAACATTTGAGAATGTATGGAAAAATAAAGTGAATCTTCTCCAGTAATTAATGGCAAAGGATGTTGGATTTAAGATAATTAAGAACTTTTCAAACAACATGGGCCTGAGAAGACGAAGTGGGTATCTCTAAGCTGCTCTCTCGGCAACAGCAGGTTGGCACTTCAAACAGACAAGACTCAACATGAGCTGGAATGACCTGGGAACAGATCTGCTGCACACGTTGCCTGGATGGGACAATACGGGTATATTAAAACTGTGCAAGAGTGCAAGTGCAAGATTAAAATCCATATCTGAATCCTTTTGTGAAAACTACTCACCAGGCAGGGCGGGAAATGACATAATGTATGTCTGGTTTTTGGAAGCCATTGAATGTTGAGGAAGCTGCTACAGTATAGGCACCCATGTTCTCAAAAACCAGCCAGTCACCTACATGCAAGTCTGGCAAGTAACACTGCTCCACGATACGATCAAGGCCATCACATGTTGGGCCCCAAATACTGCAGCGATACATGACCTCATCTGGCTTTGGTTTCTATAAAATGAGGAAGAGATGCACAGCAAAACGGACAAGAGATTTAAGAGTCACTGGCTTCAATTGACCATAACCTTGTCTGTAACTATCAATCCAATCTTAAAGTTCAGCTTACCTTATGTAACACTGGCAAACAACGAGCATGATCATAAAGTATACAATTGAAGGACCCATACACGCCATCATTCACATAGTACATCAGGGTCCTATCACTCATCTTTTCATCTTCCTCTGTCGGTGCAAATATTACAAAATTCAGGATTCAGAAATGCAATTGTTTTTACAGGACAGCATATCATAGTAAAGGGTCTTACCATCTGAGACCAACTCCTCTTCCACGAGGACCTTCTTGGCAATAATGTTAACAACCAGTGTATAAGCTGAAGCCACATAAAAGCGTCCCGGCTCAGCGATGACTCTGACACCGCTGTCAGCAGGGAAATACTTATCCAGGGCAGCATTGATTATTGCTGTGATCTGAGACATAAGAAAAAATGCTCACAAGGTGACACCTTATCTGAATTTACATTGCAATGGACTATTACTGCAAAGCCTTGTTCTTTTTAATGTATGAGGGGCATATTTTGCAGATAAAACAAGAGATAAAGATAAAGAAAGATACCTCTTCAAATTTAAGGCCAGAATCATCTGAACCAGGGAAACCACCTCCAATGTCCAAAAGGTTCATGTTGAAGCCCAGGTCATCCTAATCGTAGGATTGGAGGGTCATTACATCAGTTACTTTCAGTGAAATTCAAATCATCACGCACAATAAGTCATAACTCACCCCGATATCAAAAACACAGCGGGCATCAGCAATTGCTTGCATGTAAGTCTCTGCATCGGTACAACCACTGCCAACATGAAAGCTAACACCAATCACATCCAGCCCCAGTTCCTTGGCCCGCTCAAGGAGACCACGACAAGATTTGAGTTGAGCTCCAAACTTAACACTCAGCCGACAGATTGCCTTTGAGTCATCTGTGGCAATACGTAACACCAACCTGGCAACGAAGTGAAAAAAAAAAATGTGCCAAAACATAGTTATGCAGTAAAAGAAGAAAATGACTATTGTGTCATAATAGTATGCTCTAAATAATTGTTTTGTTGTTAAAAGTCCCTCACTTTGCATTGTCATGAGAGCGAGCCACTTTCATCAGTTCGACCTCACTATCAAATGTCATCATCCTGACCCCATGGGCAGATGCATATTTTATTTGAGACACCTGCTTGCAGGGGTTGGCATAGATTATTCTACTTGGATCCACTCCCAGAGATTGAACCAACTGAATCTCCATCTAAAAGGGACAAAAAAAAAGGAAGTCAGAAATGTCACCAAGGCAGAGTTCTTTGAACCTCTAGCAAAGCTGCAATTTATCTACGCATACCTTGCTTGCGCAGTCAAAGCCAGTTCCTAGTGATGCGAGTGTCAGAACTACAGCCCTGCTGTCATTGCATTTGACAGCATAGAAGGGACAGACACGAGGCAGAGCTCTCACCCAGCGCATGTGTTTCTTTAAGACATCACCCAAGTCACAAACAAAGAAGGCATCCTTTTCATCCTAAGAAAGAAGAATGAAATAATTTATATTCTGCATACTTTGTACGACAAAAGTATTTCGTGTTTTGCTGGCTAACTTATATACAGAAGAGAACTGCGGTGATTATTTCAGTCTCTCAAGGAGAGAATTCTCTATAATTCAGGTACAAGTCACTCTGTTTGCATTCATCAACCAACAAACTGATCAGTGTCTTCTCTAGATAATGACAAAGAAAACTTACGGTTAGGGATGATTCATTGATCCTCCGCTCAACAATGTCTCTTGCAGAAAAACCCTCCTCCAGGAATGAGAATTCAAACTCGGGAATGGATGTGCTCATTGTCAAAATAGGTTTTTTGACTGGTCACGAGCAAACTGGAAGAGGGAGAGGGGGGTTCCATTGAAATTGCATTCATCCATTAGAACAGCTTTTTGTGTGTCCAAGATGAGTGTTGTCAGTTTACTCCTGGGACAATGCAAGACTTCAATGACATTGAGTTAGCCTATGATGCAGTATTCAAGCAAACTGGAAGAATACAATTTGAAACTTACCTGGAAACGATATAGACGAAACGTTGGAAGTTTCTCAGAGGCAGAGAATCCAAGGTGGCTCACCGGTAAAGTAAGACTGAAGGCCAGAGTCTACTTTGCAGGCAGTATGCGTTTCCTTTAAATGTTGATTCTATACAAGAAGCAGTTTACAGTATTGGTAGCCTATCGTGAAATATAATAATTTGGTAAAAAAGAAAAAAAATTAATACATTCAGTGACGTGTACATGTAGCCTTGGTTGATAATTCAGAAAAAAAAGGTTGTGCTCAAAGAGTATATTTTGACTGTAAATGAACGCTGTGCTCCTTTGAGTTCTGAATATAAACTTGTTTAAAATTTTAACTCAACAAATCCATTTTTATCGAAAGACCTATTGGTTCGTTGTTGTTTGTCGAGACAGCACGACACCATCTGCAGAAATGTTAGGAAGGCAAGCAACGCTTTTAGGCCCCGCCCGGGAACATTCTTTGCCCAATTAAAAGGAAGATCTTCGTTGAAACGCAGTTAATGACTTGAAAAGGACCCTATCATCAACTAACAGAGTATGCCACGTCAGTATGCCGGTTCCGCTTACAGCTCCACATGCCATGATCCGACTGAGCGTTACGAAATGTCTACCGAAGTGATTTGCCCAATTAAAAACACAAAATTTCAACTATTTCACAGCAATAAGACACCAACACCTTCGTATTCTTTCATTTATATCAATAAAATACTCAATAGGTGTTGAGCGTGCACAGATCCATCAAGCTATCAGCTCACCTCTCGTTCACGTATAACTACTACTAAATTTACGGTAATAATCAGTTGTGTTAAAATGTTCAGAACCAGATGTTATATTTGCGAGGTTAATGTGTTGTCAAAGCAGTGTTACGCCTTACGTCGAATCTTCGCTTCTTGGAGTTACAACTAAATCAACCCGTTAGCTAACGTTAACTGACATGCATTATAAATGTATTATTTGTTGTTACTCGAAATCGAAAATCCAAATTTACCTTAAAAAGCATTTGCATTGAGTTTGTCCATTAGACGCGAGTCGTAGCATTAGGAGGTGAGTTTGCCGTCACAATCAAGTTCGCTGCTTTGAAAGCAAACCGGGCCGCCACCAGGACTACAGCCGGAGTAGAAGCAGATAAAAGATCCTGAGAATATTTATAGAGAGCTGGTTCCCACGGCAACACAAACCAGCTGAAACCGGCCTTCGATTCACATATGAACCAGTTCAGTTACGATACGTTGTATCGTCCTCAACATGACAGCTTAAAATCACACAGAATAGAATACATTAACAACTACTGCAGCGAAGCAGTTTAGGGGGAGCTTAAACCAGCCACTAAATACCATAATACTTAGGATTGGTGAGCATAATACTAGTAAACTCCCAGAGTCAATCTTGGAGCTTATTCGTCTTACACTAGCTCTAATTTATGCCTGAAATGTCAAAGCTGATAATGTTTCTCGGAAGGTTTCCCGTCTTTGTCAAACAAATCTATTGTATTAGAGCCAGTGAAAAAGCACATTTAAAGTAAGTTTGATTGGCTGAAGCAGAAAAAGCCTAAATATTTAGAATGGTACAGTAGGACTGGATTATCCAGCCAGCTGGAGCTATTAGATTGGCTTAAGATGTAAACTGTTAAATTTGTAATAGATGTCATCTGTTTAGTACTTTAATTTTTTCAGGTACAATAAATAGAGTTCACGTCAACTGACTGAAATCTTCATATAATGGCTCTTTTTTTTTAAGTGAGGGAAAAGGATTGTTTTCATTAATTTTTTTTGACAAGACCTTGTCACTACGTAAAATATATGCAACATTCTGTATTTCAAAAAACAAGAAAAATGAATGCAGCTTGCCCATATATTATCGTAGGTATCTGACCCAAATGCAAGAACACTCAGGAGGTAGGGCATTCCAGGGATTTATTTATAATGATGAAGGGGGGACTTCACTGGGTCCAGGTTGCTTCTGGGATCGCAGGAACTTGTGGGGAAGCCATTGAGATGTTGATCTCTGGAACGAGGAACTCGCTAGGCAAGGCGAAACATGGAACTCTTGAACTCTGAGGGACTTACAAGTAGCAGACCAACAATACGGCACCGAAGGGCTGGCGACAGGCTCCTCTTATCCTCAGCCTGATGAGGCTTGCGCTGCACACTTGCTGGAGTTTACCCCTCCTGTACAGCTGCTGCTTGACGAACAGTCGGATCCTAACAACAATAAAACAAAAACTAACAGAATTGCTGCTTGGTAGGTTTATCAAGACTCAAAAAGCCTCAGTTTCCTTCAGTTATTAGAGAGAAAGCTGCAATATTGTCTTGGTACTGTACAATGAATCCCTAGGAGCGATCACAAATATGCAAAGCCTATCAGCTATACCAAATGTCATCAACAGTGATGGATTTGGGGCAGGTCTTTTGTGTCCTCCAAGTTGATGATGCGGTAGGCTCTCCTTGATTATCGGGCAGCAAAATAAGAATTTCATTGTAAAGGGATATACGTTTCACGTCTATGCATATGACAATAAACTCTTAGAATCTTGAATATTGCCAATCATCTGGTGTGGTGTTTGCCCCGGGGTCATATTCCAGAGAGGCAGAGAAAATGGTTGTGCCATCAGATGCTGGGCAGCAAGTGCAGGAGTCAGTTGGATGGGTTCTTGTAAATCAGTGAAGTTAACATGGAGTTGCAATGTGATGGTCCTGGTGGTCGTGAGAACCCTGCTTTTGAGGCTATTGATTCTCGTGGCCAGGGTCATGTTCAGGGGCCAAGATTCAGCTCCATATAGGAGAACAGAGAGTACTACTGCGTTATAAATGCAGCGCTTTCACTTGTGGGAGATGTAACGTGGCACCAGAGGAGATTCCAGAGACACTTTCTTCCAAAACTGAGACGATTAATGACACAGTTAAACAGGTTTGTGCGGCCACACAGCAGTTTGACGCCTCTGTTGATGAGGAACCAGTACTTACATTCACATGAACACCGTTCTCAGAGTTGAAGCGCATTTGGAAAATAGGAGTGATTTTGGGTCAGACTCTAGGGTACCTCAGGACTTTCCAGAGGGAAGCGTGGTCTAACTATATCAAAGGCAGCTGTGAGGTCTAGGACATATGTGAAGAGATACTGATTGTTCTGGAATTCCCTGACCTACTCACTGATAAGCCTGAGAGTGGAGATGTAATCTATGGTGCACCAGTTGGCCATAAAGCCCATTTGTTAAGGATGGCAGTGGCTTCTGATGGCTGGGAGAGCATGGGTGAGGAGAATTCTAATGAACAGTTTGGGAGGTATGGAGAGCAGAGTGAGGCCCCTGTGTTTGCTGCAGATAAGCCTGTCTTCTTTCCAATTCCAGAAAGGTAAGATGACACCACAAGCCCAGTCCCTGGGAAGCTGCTCCACCTCCCACATGTGGTTGATGATGTGAGCAAGCCACTGGACCATGCAGTTGCGCTTGGAGACATAAAACCATTCACTTTCTTATTCATACGTCTGGGCAATTTAGAGTCACCAAGTTGTCTCCACTTACAGTTTTTGGGCCTGAAGGAGACCAACATAGACACGGGGAGAACCTGAAAACCATACATAGACAGGCCTTCTGTTAGAATTGAACCATGGACCTTCTTGCTATGAGGCAGGAGAGCTAAACAATGCACCACAGTGCTGCCCATGATGAAATCAGGTTCTTGTAAATGACGATAATGATAATTTACGGCCCCTGTATCAAGCCCTTCACATGCTAGACAGGAAGCTGACAGGCGCAGTGCAGGGGTTAGGGCGGTCGTCCTTAGACCCAAACATTCCTGTGGTCCTCCTTTCCTGTTGAAGCATTGTTGACACTGAACCCTTTACTGCTCCCCCGGCACTAAGTGACTGCTTTCTACTCAAGGTTCATCCATGATGGGTTAAATTGAGTGGTCAAATTTCAATGATGTTGTGCTCTATATATAACTGAATGTGAGGAAAAAAAGGGATTTGTATTTCTTTTATTTATTTTTTCTGACACCACATATGAACGTGACATGTACAACTGAAACAAGGTGAAATATACATGCAGCATGAGTAAATGACCACCATATCAATCTTACCGCAAATTGGAATTGACTTCCACTGTTAGCAAATCAGAAAAGCAACATAAAATGCATGGATGTAGTTAACTTGTACTGATGTTATCAAAGTTGTTCCCATTGTCAAAATGTATATCACATAGCATACTCATGGACTAATTATGTCCAAGGCATCCTCAGACCTCTTCCGCAGTAAACTGACAATGTAATGATAATGTTCACTTTATTAATCCCTCATAGAGAAATTCGTTCTCTGCATGTCTTGCTCAACAACACTTCAACACACTAGGAGGAGCGGGGAATCGAACCAGGAAGGTTTCAGTTCCAAAGACGATCGCTCTACCTCCTGTGCTACGCCACCCCTAATGGGCTGCACTACAAGCTCAGAACAATATTCACTAAAACCAACACAGGGCGCCAAATTCACATTTTTGAGACAATGCAATGAGAATTAATCAACTCAAATATAAAGGCAGAACAGATAATCAGTGTAGACAAGTTTTGATGGAAGCCTGTTATTGTTATGTTAATTGTATAGCACAAACATTCTCAGGGACATTGGGAAAAACTGGCAATCTACTGTCTTGGTCTGGCACCAGGGTCTCAGTGAGACAATTTGATTGCACTGCTCAGCTTTATTCAAAAGTTCTTGAGCTGTTTTCTTCAATTTTGGGTGAACGTGAGCAGGCTGCAGTAGATTTGTCAATGTTAGAATGAATATACCGATTGATATTACTTAAATCTTCCAGAAAATTTCCTTTTACTCTAGTTCAAAACATAACCAAGATCAATTCAAAAAATTGCCAACATGATTACAACACCACAAGGGTTAGTGTGACCCAGTGTTTTGGGAAAATTAGCAAGTGTCAGTTCAAGGAAAATTCAAGGAAAATGTTAGTCCCATATCTGTGGATTTGATTTAATATATTTTAGAGGTCTTGAGGCTACAATCAGGATAGAAAGCTACTCAGTGTACTCCAAAGATTTCCTAAAAAAAAATTGCAGTGGAATTATAAAATGAGGGTAAATGACAGGCTTAAAGACTAATCTGCTGTCATTGCATTTGTCCATGTGGTCCTGCCCATATTCTAAATTGATTGCACATTACACTCCCAATGTCCACTCATGCCTCTCAAGCAGGATATTAATCTACATTTGATCTTTAATTCATCATTTAAACAGATAATTTCAAATCACAGGATGACAAAAACCTAACGAAACAGCAAATGCAGGATAGAGTCTCCTTCCTCTTTCTGTTCCCTCTCCTTTTGCACATTTTTAAAAGGAAATTGCTGTTCCCCACTTCATAAACTAGTACATCTAATCAATGAATATATTTTTTAGCGCTTGTACCACCTACATTGTGTCTGATTTTAAAAAGCTGAAAATCTGTTAATTTTAAGTGTAATTAAGTGGTATGATATTAGATTGACCCCTCCCTGAGCTGCCAACTTATCGTGGTGGAGGGGTTTGCGTGTCCCGATGATCTTGGGAGCTATGTTATCGGGGGCTTCATGCCCCCAGAAGGATCACCCAAGGCAAACAGGTCCCAGGTGAGGGGACAGACAAAGCGTGGCTCAGAAGACTTCCATGATGAGAGACAACTTGATGGGGCTCGGCCGGGCACAGCCCGAAAGGACCACATGGGACCCCCTTCCCCTGGGCTCACCACCCACAGGAAAGGCCAGGGGAGTCGGATGCCATGTGAGTTGGGTGGTGGGAGGGACCTTGGCGGTCCGACCCTCGGCTACAGAAGCTCGCTCTAGGGACATGGAATGTCACCTCTCGGGCAGGGAAAGAGCCCAAGCGCTTGCGCAAGGTTGAAAGATTCCGACTAGATATAGTTGGACTCACCTCGACGCACAGCGTGGGTTCTGGAACCAGGCCTCTCGAGAAGGGCTGGACTCTTTGCTATTCTGGGGTTGCTCCCGGTGAGAGGCGCCAAGCAGGAGTGGGCAAATTGATTGCCCCCCGACTCGGCGCCTGCATGTTGGGGTTCAACCCGGTGGACGAGAGGGTAGCCTCCCTCCGCCGTTGGGAAGGGGGACGGGTTCTGACTGTTGTTTGTGGCTATGCAACCAACAGCAGTTCAGTATACCCTCCCTTCTTGGAATCCTTGGAGGGTCTGCGAGAGAGCACTCCCTCTGGGGACTCCCTCGTTCTACTGGGAGACTTCAACGCTCACGTGGGCAATGACAGTGCGACCTGGAAGGGCGTGATTGGGAGGAACGGCCCCCCTAATCTGAATCCGAGTGGTGTTTTGTTATTGGACTTCTGTGCTCGTTACGGATTGTCCATAACAAACACCATGTTCAGGCATAAAGGTGTCCATATGTGCACTTGGCACCAACGCACCTTAGACTACAGTTCTTTGATCGACCTTGTGGTCGTATTGTCGGACGTACAGTCGCATGTCCTGGACACTCGGGTGAAGAGAGGGGTGGAGCTGTCAACTGATCACCACCTGGTGGTGAGTTGGCTCCGATGGTGGGGGAAGATGCCGGTCAGACCTGGTAGACCCGAGCGTAATGTGAGGTTCTGCTGGGAATGTCTGGCAGAGTCCCCTGTCAGGGAAAGCTTCAACACCCACCTCCGGCAGAGTTACAACCACGTCCCGAAGGAGGCGGGGGACATTGAGTCTGAATGGGCCATGTTGCGCGCTTCCGTTGTCAAGGCGGCAGCTCAGAGTTGCATCCGTAAGGTAGTCGGTGCCTGTCGGGGCGGCAACCCTTGAGCCTGCTGGTGGACCCCAGAGCGGGTTCTGTCAGAGGGATTCTGTCAAGATGAAGGAGGAGTCCTATTGGGCCTTTTTGGCCTGCGGGACTCCGGAGGCAGCGGACAGGTACCGGCAGGCCAAGCGACATGCGGCTACAGCAGTCGCCGAAGCAAAAACTCGGGCATGGGAGGAGTTCGGAGAGGCCATGGAGAGTGACTTCTGGTGGGCTTCGAGGAGTGGGATATAGTTAGACTCACCTCGACGCACAGCGTAGGGTCTGGAACCAGGCCTCTCGAGAGGGGCTGGACTCTTTGCTAATCAGGAGTTGCTCCCGGTAAGAGACGCCGAGCAGGAGTGGGCATATTGATTGCCCCCCGACTCGGCGCCTGAATGTTGGGGTTCAACCCGGTGGACGAGTGGGTAGCCTCCCTCCGCCTTTGGGTAGGGGGATGGGTTCTGACTGTTGTTTGTGGCTATGCACCCAACAGCAGC
>CAAKHD010013101.1:0-26091 GCA_901007705.1 Fistularia tabacaria | reverse complement strand
CCGTTCCCCGGGGATGAGGGCCGCCGCTGGATCGGTGTGTGTGTCCGTGTGTGTGTCCATGTGTGTGTGTGTGTGTGTGTGTGTGTGTGTGTGTGTATCGGGGGGGGGATTTGTGTTATTTTGCCATTATAACCGATGCAGACATATTTTAAGACATCTCATCACCAGACAGAAACCTGATGTGCTCTCACATGGACGTGAATATCACATTCATTCATTCATTCATTCATTCATTCATTCATTCATTCACTATCTGGCCTGCAGGAGGCTGGAATCTATCCCTGCTGTGATTGGGCGAGAGGTAGGGATTCACACCGGACCAATCGCGGGGCCTCTTATAGAGACGTCCAAACGTTCACCCTCTCATTCACACGTCAGGACGATGCAGGGTCTCCAGTGAACCTCCTGCATGAGTTTGGACGGCGGGAGGAACCCGGAGAACCCTGAGGAACCCCACGCAGAATCCAACCAGGGACCTTCTGGCTGTGAGGGGGAAACAATAACCCCGACTTAGATACAGATACATGCTAACTTGTGTCCATGCTCTTACTTACAAGTTAGCACAAGTGGACTTCTAACTGGGGAGGCCACAGCCAATCAGCTGCCTCCATCTAAACTTCAGCCAATCAGCTGCCTCCATTTAACCCTCAGCCAATCAGCCGCCTTCATCTAAACCTCAGCCAATCAGCCGCCTTCATCTAACACTTCTTTCACACCTTCCTGTCCTCCTCCCTTCCAACCATGAACCTCCTCTAAGGTCTTCCTCCAGACCTCCTCCACCCTCAGCATCCTTCTACCTCAGATCTTCTCCATCCCTCCTCTGTCCATGTCCAAACCACCTGAGGTTGTCTCCAGAACATCTAGCGTGTTCTGGACCTCACTGGAATCCAGTCCTGACTCCCTTTACTGCAGTCACGTGTGACATCCGAGGGTCTCCAGTGAAGCTCCTGCACGTGTTTGGACTGCGGGAGGAACATGGAGAACCCTGAGGAACTCCACGCAGACCTTCTGGCTGTGAGGACGAAACGCTAACCTCCTACACAGAGGAGCGTCCTTGCACGTACATACATGTTGAGCACGCGTGTACTTCTAACTGTACTGCAAGTACTTTGTACTACGTCTACCGAAATGTTTGCATTGTACACGTGTACTTGTACTTGAAGACCTCCGAGGAAGGCGGCCACCAGGGGGCGCTCTGACGCCGCCCGCTCTCTGCTACTTTTAGAGCGAATGTGATTGTGTCAACGTGAAGACGTCCATCATGGGCTCACCCTCCCCCGCCAGCACCTTCTGCAGCGAGGAGGAGGTCCTGCTCTGAGGGGCGGGAACCCAAGGAACGTCCTCCTCTGACCACCTGGAGGGAGAAGCTGAGGATCATCAGGTTCAGCAGCCGACGGAGGTACGATCTCATACTTCTAGATTTGTAGAATATCATTTCACCAGAACCAGAGGCTGAGAGCAGCTTCAGGTGGAATATAAACATCACACACACACACACACACACACACACACACACACACATCAATAAATACATTTGAATCACATTCACACACACACACATAAATACACTTGCATCACACACACACACAAACACACACACACACATAAATACACTTGCATTACAAACACACACAAAAAACACACACACAAACACACACACACGCAAACACACACACATAAATACACATGCATCACACACACACAAACACACACACACACATAAATACACTTGCATCACACACACACACACACAAACACACACACACATAAATACACTTGCATCACACACACACACACACAAACACACACACACATAAATACACTGCATCGCTATTTTGAAGCGTTTTACATCATACCAGATTTACACACACACACACACACACACACACACACACACACACACACACACACACACACACAAACAGCTCAGGTTGCAACCAGATGTTCTGCTCACAGACATTGGGTTTCTTTCCGACCCGTCTGAGCTCCAGGGAGCAGCAGGTGGCTCCTCCTCTGAGGACCAGGCCACTTCAAGTTCTAAGGTGAAGGAACCCACCGCCGTGCCGGGTTCCTTCGCGGGTTCCCCGTCCTTCCAGCGCTTCCGGAGATGAAGGACGGTTCCCCGCGCTAGGAGGTGATGACACCAGGACGCTTGGAACGGGCGGCTAATTGCGGCATCTGCTCGCCGGCGGAGGACGAGGACGGGCCGGCCCTCCGTGACGGGACCCTAATTGGAACAAACAGGTAGCAGATGCAGGCGCCAGGAGGAGCATCTGCCAATTAGAGGAGCAGGAGAGGAGCCAGCAGCAGAAACTCACTGCCAATATCTGCTGACGCAAGATAGCGGATCATTCGTTCATCGGTGATGGAGAGCGCAGAGCCTGCTGGAGGCAACCGTTCACCCTCTCATCTGGTCTCCTGCATGCGAGGAACCCGGAGGAACATGGAGACTCCACACCGATGAGAACCCAACCAAGTGCATGATGAATATCTCCTCAGCGGAGAGCTTTGGAAATGTCCTCTTTGGGTTTGAAGGACACAGAAACACCCGCAGCTCCAGTTTGGTCTCCAGGCGAGATGTTTTCCTCCAGCGGCTGGAGATGACGGCATGAAAACCGGTGCATCCAAAAAGACCGAGCCGCTCTTATTTCGTGCTGAACGTTACCATGGTGAAGATCCAGATGGTCCGTGACCCCTCTGTGACCTCTCACACATGGTGACCCTCCATCCCCCCACAGACACTCCATGGATTTTAACCAATGGCGCCCCCTAGAGGACATTTCTCATATTGCTCGGATAAATCCTGGGGAAAGGAAAAGGTGTGTGTGTGTGTGTGTGTGTGTGTGTGTGTGTGTGTGTGTGTGTGTGTGTGTTCCTGCCAGATGATTCAATCTGGAGGTTACCATGGAAATCAAAGCGACAGAATCCTGCTGCTTGAAGGTCCTGCAAGGTCCTCCAGGAGGTTGTGACGCCACCAGCGATCGGCCGGTCTCAGAGGGAACGCTCTCATCGAGCGGCCGCGTGAATAAACTTCTATCCAGATGGAGAAGCTTGCAACGATGCCACGTGGACGTGTGCTGCTCCTGGAGTCTCCTCAGATCCGTGTCAGGAGGAACCAAACGTAGACCATCAACGATCTTCTCTCCCAGCGTGTCCCACTCTTACGTATTCTGTCGTCAACAGCTTTGGTGAGACGGGGAACGCTGAGGAACCCCACGCAGACACAGGGAGAACATGGAGACTCCACACAGGAAGGCCTCCGACCCTGCTCTTCACAAATATCTTCATTTTAAAATAAAAATCAAGATATTTCATGTTCAAACAATAAATAAATGAAAGCCCCTTTCACAGAAATGACTGCGTGAACGTATGGTGACCTTTTGAAGTGAAGTTCTTGTTGCCCCGTGAAGAAAAAGGAGGTTTATCACGTCCCCTGAAGCCGGATGAGATGTTTCATCCATGCAAATCGAGAGGAGAGATTAGCACGGGCGGATGGAGGGGGAAGAGGAGTGGAAGTTAGCTGGTGTGAGATGGTGCCAGATGATTGGCTCTGAGCCCTGGAGGGTACAGGCCAGGGACGCAGAAGAAGACCGAGGAGATCCACTTTGATCGTGGACCAAATAAGAAAAGAGAGCGATCGACTACACTCTAGAACATTCTTTCCTGAAGGCCTGGAGATGCAGCAGCACAGGTTCCTCACTGGAGCAGTGCTTCTCCTTCACACGGGGACAATAGCATACTCAAAGTGCAGACCAACTTTTAGCTTTCCTCGGGGAGGAGACCAGGATGACCTTCTCCGTCCACAATGGACACCCCACTGGACATCAGCCCCCTCAGCTGCTCCAGCTGATGATGCGCTGGAATGTGTGATCATCCAAGGGAGAAGCGGTGGAGCTCCACCCGGAACCCCTCAAGGAGGGCTCTGGTTCTGTGCATTTCTATGCTGATGATGCACCGATGGACATTTCACATTGAGAACTTCCTGGAACCACCACCCTGGGATCGTCATCTCGAACCTGACTGGACTTGACGGGAGGAGAATGGATGACACGACTCCACGGCTCTGATGTTCACGTCCTTCAGCCTCAGCCCAGGAGTTCCGTTGGCACCGTCGGCCATTTTGTTTGTTTTTTAAATAACATCGCTTTTTTTTGAGGATTTTATTTGGAGAAAATAAATAGGTTGATTTTGCCGAGAGTGTTTCAGGTGGGTTTGTTCGGTGTTTACCAGGAATATAAAAAAAAAAAAATAGAAAATATCCACATCCTGTCTGTCAGATTTCAAAGTGCAAAGTGTGTGTTGTGGTCGGGGTTTGATTGGGGTTCGGGGGCCGTCCCTCGGGATCCTGTCCTCCCTGACGGAGCCCCGACCGGTGGACGAGGCGTCTTACGTGTCGCCAAAGAACCTGCATCAATTATCCTGTGGAGAGAAAAGAAAAAATGTGTAAAAAAAAAAAGACCCCCGGGTGCCAAAGTGTCCAAACCCGGTCTCAGAGGTGTTGTAAACGGGCCGTCGGCCTCACCTGCATCTGCTCCTGTATCCAGTCCCTGAAATGGGCCACGTTGCCGTAAACCCCCGGTTTGTTCCTCCAGGCGCAGCCGATCCCCCAGCTGGTGTCGCCTATCAGCCACCACGCGCCGGCCCTCCTGACCACCAGGGGCCCCCCGCTGTCCCCCTACGGCACACCGCGCCGCGTTAGCATCTCGCGTGGAGCCGGCGTGTTTTCCGTCTGCGCGGCGGGACTCACCTGGCACGAGTCCACGCCCCCCTGCAGGTTACCGGCGCAGATCATGGACTCGGTGACCTGCGCGTGGAGCACCTGGGGTCGGTTGCAGGTTTCCCTGCTGTAAACCGTCACCTCGGCCTGGTTGAGCCTGTCGGGGGACGGACCTGAGGACGAGCCCGCGGGGATTAATCGGCGCTCCACGCCAAAATGCACCTGGAATCTGGTCACGTCGCTCACGCCGATGCTCCATTTATTGAATGGAAAAAGGTTAAAAGCGCATGATCTTGTTGAGCTCAACGCCGCGACAGTGATGCGCAAAGCTCCGAATCACATGCATCGCACGCTGCCTCGCCGTGTCCAGGAGAGGGTCGAATGGGTTTCAGAGAGAAAATGTGAGAAGTAGTTTCAAGAGGAGATGTGTTTCTATCAGCTTTGGAACAGCCTGGATGATGCTTTCAATTCACACGTTTCAAAAAAAGACCGATGTCAGAAAAAACATATCGGCCGAGAACAAAACACCAGGACTGTAAATCACATGATCCCAGAGAGTAATAACTCAAACTGAACGTCCGCTGTATTTTCCAGTGTTTGAATAGATTTCTGGCACAAACCTACCTCCGTACGAGTGCACATGACGATCGGTGGTGTTTGTACCTACTTTATACTTCTTGCACATACTTGTCATAATCAGTCGTACATATGTATTGTAAAATGTACTTGTTTAAATGAAATGTTTTTCTTCCATCGATGAAACTGGAGCTCCGAGTCGGACATCTTGCAGTCTTGCTACATCTTGTATTTTGAGTTGGACTTTGTCAAAAGGGTTCTGCGTCGTAAGAGTGGAACTTCAATTGTCAATCTGTGGATGTACAATGTTTGATTCATTTTGTTGGCCACTGGCTGAAGAAATAATAAGCCCACGTCCGAGCCGATCATTGACAGCCAGGACGGCGACCGTGCACGTTCGTGGGCTGGAAGTAAAACACAGAGGAACCTTGACTTGGTGTTTTCTGAGACCCGAGCCGCGGCTCAAAGGATGTTTAGCTTCGGATCTGAGTTAGCGGCGAGCGGGATGAGCGTTCGACACCGGCACGACCGCCGCTGTCCCTGAAGTGGCGTTTAAAGACGGCGGGGACGCGCCGCCGCCGCTCGCTAGCCCAGAGGAAATCACGGAAAAACACGAGCGAGGCGTGCGTGTTGCATGGAGATGGAGGAGTGGTCGTGGACGGACGAGGCGTTCGAAGACGATTTGATGGTTTTAGAAAGAGGAGCGGCTTCACTCCGTCCACACATGGAGTTTAGACTTGAAGTGGAGCAAAGGTACATTTAGCATAGCATTGTAGCATGAAGTGTGGAGCCTGTAAGTCGAGGACGAAGCACCAGCTATGTTTTTATGCATGATTTGTCATTTATAAAGTACCTTTTTCTTATCTAACGGATTCATAGCCTTTCGATTCATGGAAATGGGGAAATGTAATTTGACATACGAGCTCGCGTCCACTCTTCCGTCAGGCCGCGAAGGTTTGCGACGCAGCGACTCACCGGAGGAGCGCAGGGCCCCCCAGCCCGTGATCCAGGCCCGGTTCCCCTCCGAGACCTCCATGTCCATGTCGGGGAGACACACGGGTTTCACGGTGCCTGCGGGATTCAAAGTCAGAGCGGGCGCTTTGCGGCCACGACGGGATCCACGGGGTTCGAGGCCTTACCCGTGAACGTCAGCGGCCGCTCCAGCTTTAGGAGAGCGACGTCGTTGTCGTTGGTCTCGTGGTCGTAGCGCCGGTGCACGACGACCTTCAGGACTCTGTGACCGGCGTCAAATCTCATTTTAAGAAGACTCACATCCCCGGACTTCACCGTCCACTGGCTGGCATCGGACAAACTGCCGCGGGAGGGAAGAAACAAGAGGTCAGACTCGGACGCCTCCTGGAGGCCGCGGATGTGGACGGCGCCCTGGCAGCTCACGTCTGGAAGCAGTGCGCAGCAGACAGGATCCAGAGGCGGTCGATGACGGAGCCGCCGCAAATGTGCTGACCCATGACCTGGAGACTGACCTGCCAGGGCCAGGCTTCGTTCACCGCCTCCTCCCCGCCCACGATGCGAGAGCGGGGCCCTCGGCTTTGTCCGCAACCTGGGGGCGCGGACGGAGAGGCCGTTAACACCCGGGACCGTCGCTCCTGCAGCTGTGAAGATCTTTCAAGAACGGACGCGCGGCCCTCAACGCTGTCGTGCAAATGTTGGTTTTGCGGATTCAAAACAGTCGTTTCCATGACGACGTGGCCAAACTGTCCCAACGAGACGTCGTGGATCGTTTAGGAAACAACGAGGTTTCATTCATTCATCATCGGGTCGCAGGGGAGCCGTCCCCGCCCCCGCTGGACCAGAGGTGGGGTTCACGGGTTGGGAACCCCACGCAGACATGGAGCTTCCATGCGGAAAGCAGGGACCGCTGACTCCTGCGCCACCGTGCCGCCCAACACGGATGCAAAGGGGATTAAAAACAACTTCTTCTTCCTGGAGCTTCCTGACAGCTCCACGCCCTTCCAGGATGATTAACCCACGCAGCGACACGGACTCACCGATGCAGACGAGCTGCACGGCTCCTCCCAGACAACTGTGGCTGCGAAGGAGAGGAGAGAGATGAGATCCGAGCCGGAGGGCGTGGCGGTGCGGCGCGGTCGGGTTCTCACCTGTGGAAGGCCTGGAACCGGACGGTCAGCGGGGACTCTCTCCTGCGTTCCAGCTTCACGAAGCCCTTGGAGGCCAGATGGCCGGCGCCGGTCGCTTTGGAAGCGACGTAATCCCCGCTGCGGAAGGACGGAAAACCCGGCGCGCGTCAGAACCGTCCGGCCAAGCACGGGTTTGCAGGTCAGATAGGGAAATGAGCTGGTTCCCCCGCCAGCGGCCTTTTTCTTTGCATGTTAACAGACATCCGAGCCTCTCGCTCGCTGCAACTGTATATCGGCGACGAATTCCTCATAGAGAGGAGCGGACGGGTTTAATATTCCCTTCGGGTCGCGCCCTGGTACACGGACGCGTCGAACAAGCACCTGCTGAAGCCGATCTGCTTGCAAGCGTCCCTGCCGGAGTCGTCGTCCCAGTCCTCGGCGCACACCGGCATCCAGGCGGCGGCTTCGGAGTACCACCACTGCAGCACCGGCTCCAGCCCGTGGAGGCGAACTGTGAGGCGGCGACAGCGGCGTTAGCCAGAGGACGCAGCGGGTTCAACGCGCGGGAGGGGGGGTCGGGGTTCGGCGTCTTACAGCAGTGAGACTCGTCCTGTCCGTCCGGACAGTCCCGGACTCCGTCACACCACTGGGTGGCGCTCAGACACGTCCCGCCGTCGCTGCAGGACCGGCCCAGCACACACTGGTACACCACTGGGAACACAGGGGGGCTTCAGGGGCGGCACGCGGGGCGGCAGACATCCCCTTCGGGCGGGATACTCACAGAAGTACCAGAGCAGGAGGCCGAGCACCACCAGCACGAGGAGCAGGCAGACGGACGCGCAGAGAACATTTCTCCAGGGACACGTCCTCCCTGCCGCACGGCAAAGACAACAGTCAAACAACGTAATGGCTGCCACCCCCCACCCCCCCCAGCTGCAGAAGGGGCGAGTCGTCCCCCGGCATCGTCTGTAAGGAGGGGGTTAAATGTTAAAAATATCGCACCGTCTTTTAAGCGTTGCTTGTCCTGCAAATGACAGACACGATGGACAAGCCGCACACGTGCAGAGGAAGGAAAGCAACAGACGGAAACATCCGGGTGAGCCGGTGCGTTTGAAGTTACTCATTACTTTTTTAATTGATCGTTTTTGCCTGCTGGTTGTTTCTCTCTCCGTGTTGTTTGTGTGACAGGTGAGTCACCGTGAAGGGAATTAAAACAGACTGGCGTGACGTCGCTCGCTTCCTTCCGTGTTTCTGCTTGGGCGACGTCGCGATCTTCACGAAAGGATGGTTTTTAACCTCTTTCTTCTCTGCGCTGTTGGAATTCCTCCGAGAAAACCTGACGCAAATATTTACACACCTCTCTTTTGTGCGCAGGCCCGCTCCAGCCCGGGCGCCGCCGTTCGGTGGGTGTCGACGGTTTGTGGCGCGGCGGCGGCGGCGTAGCTGGGGATTTGCGGCGGGAGGTGGGGGGAGTACGGAGGCGGACGCTCCCCCTGCTGGAAGCCCGGGTTATCGTACGCGGGGCCGAAAGCCTGCAAGCAGGAGAAGACCGGGAAGCCTGGCGGTGAGAGAGCCAGACTCAAGCAGAACGCCAGCTCCTCCGAAAGGTAACGGGACTCACCTTAGCGCCGCTCATTCTGGTGCCGGTCAGCGAGGTCGGACTCTGAATCTGCAGGAAAAACAGGCTGAACTCATAAACAGACTCAGACAGATACGTGCCGTTAAATACCTGTTCTTGAAGTTCTCCCTCTTACCTTGGAGGGGCCTCTTCACCCTCCTGCAGTCTGATCCCGTCTGTCACGCCGCTGCGCTGTTTGATCAACGGCCACAACCACGCCCACTCCCCGACTGACGCCGCACTTGAAAAATGACACAAGCAAACTGGCCGGACGGCGTTTATCTTCAGCCCCGGCCGGGGCGTCGGAGCGGAAACGACGGCGTCCGTTCAGCGAACACGATCCCTCACGCCGGTTCCACCCGGTTGATGTGCTGGATTCCGGCGGGCCGGCGAGACGCCCGGTTCGGAGACCCCTGCACCTGGCGAGCCGGTGTTTTCCCAGCTGTCTGTCACAACCTCGGTTCGCCAAAGGGTGAGCAGGAGTCAAGTGGTCACTGTTTGCCTGCCGTGCCCAAAGCTCACACACTGTGAAAGGAAAGGGGGAAACGGGCTCTCGTCCATCCTCCGTCCCCGTTTAATCAGTAACGTCCCAGAAAATGGGCTTGAAAACACTGATTGCTCAAAAGGACTTTCGGTCCAGGTTAATGTTTAGCTCAGAGTTTGTCTGCGTCCTCTCACAGGGGAAGGAATGAAAGACGAGTCCTCTGAGGGACTTCAGAACATCATGTCCTCCTGCCAAGCGTGTGACGCTCTGGTGCGGTTTGATAAATGTAAGACATGGAACTCGGAGGACGAGCGCGGTCAGCTATTACCGGATGGTGCAGCTGTCGGGAGAGACAAGGAGAGCCGCTTTGATGGGATGACGCGACAAAACAGGTCAAATCAGTTCTACAAGCCGCGCAGGTGTCCACGTTCAAACATCAACTGCGGCTTTACAACACTGTTTTGTCCCTGAAGGAGGAAGTTTGCCCAAATCCAAACCACTCATTGTTCCTTCGGTCAAACAGTGACAGAGAGAATCTTGTTTCAAAAAAAAAAAAAAAAAAAAAAGCAACCCTCTTTCCTTCACCTGATCTGCCGTGCACAACACAAGAGCAAAAACCAACCGAGTCACGGATCGTGTGTGTGAGCGGCTTTCACGCACGTCACATGAGCAAAGGGTGACCTCTAGTGGTCGACTCGACCGACATCCGTCTCCACGGGAAGAGTCAAACTCTCTGGGTCAAAACCACAAAAGACTATGAACACAAGATTGCTTTCATAGAAACTATTTATTCATTTCAGTTAAATATGATGGGGGACTAAATGAGTCCTGGGAGTGTTTAGACTGCAGGAGTGGAAGTCAGGCTTCCGTATTGCACTCTGAATAAGGCCTCTGTCGGGGGAGTCGTAACAGATAATGCTGGAAAGGGAGAAACCGGGAGGCTGGCAGGCCCTCACCGTCGCTGACCAGGAGGTCTCCAGGTGAGGAGAGGCTCCTCCGGGGGTGGGGTGGGGTGGGGTTCTACAGCTTCTGGATGAGAATGGAGGAGGCGCCGCCGCCGCCGTTGCAGATTCCCGCCAGGCCGTACTGACCCGGCTGCAGGTTGTGCACCATGTGGCCCACGATCCGAGCTCCGGACATCCTGACGGGGAGGAAATTCAAGTGCGAGATGTGACTTCTAAGTCATGCGAGTAAAAAGCCGGTTGGCTCAGGTTCCGTGTTGAAACACCGCCACGCCAAATAACTCGCCGCAAAACCCTCAAAGATATTGAATGTAAAACAGGGATGCCGGTGAACCGTCAATTCTTTCTCATATCCAAATGTGGACATTTGAAAGGGATGTTTGTTCGGAGGAAAGAAAGAGAAGGGAAATGTTTCAAAGACGGACTAATCTTCTAATCAAAGGCTCTCCTTTTCTTCTTCTTCTAGAAATAAAAACCATCCGCCTGGAAGTCTTGCACCTACCCGATGGGGTGTCCCAGAGACACGGCTCCGCCGTTGACGTTGACTTTTGCGGGGTCGATGTCCAACATCTTGATGTTGGCCAGCGCAACCACGCTGAAGGCTTCGTTGATCTCCCACATGGAGATGTCGTCCTTCTTCAGCCCCGCCGCGTCCAGCACCTGACGCCGGCACGCACAACAGTTCAGACGTCCTCGCGAGGGGGACGGCGAATCGAAGAAACACACGTCCAATTCAGACGAACTACGCATCGACTGACCTTTGGCACGGCGAAGGCAGGAGCGATGGGAAAGTCGATGGGAGCAACGGCGGCATCGGCAAACGCTGAGTTCAGAAAAATCAAACGTAGAAATATGAAAACCCAGCGGGTTGCTCGTTTCATGTCAAATCTGAATATTGTGGGATGATGGCAGATTTGAAAAAGCGTGCGGCGGTGACACAGGCTGGAGAAACACTGGTATTTAAGTTTTGAAGGCAGAACTCCTCAGGGAGCATCACCATGGCTCCCTGCAAATGAGCACGACGGATGAATGTCCAGTGAACGGAAACTACAGCGGCCCCTGAAGACACGATCACTTTACACGCAAAGTTTTTAGGATTGGAAGCGCGATCAGAGCTAATTTTATCCTTGAAATACGAAAAAAAAGTCACGATAAGAATACACGAGAGCGGGAAAATCAAAATCGGACGTGTGGGGTTTTTTTTCTGATAATAATCATCGCGGGCCCTGAGAAGGCAAGTGGTGAACCCAGAAAGAAGATGCTTTCTGGGGAAATGAAGCAGCAACTAATCTCGAAGCAGGAAGGAGGCGTCCGTGTGAGCCATAATAACGTGAATAGAATGGCAAAGCATCCACCATACATAGCAACCAATTCATTTCTTTACTCCCATTTTAAATGGGGAAAAAATTCATTAAAGATACGAAAAAAAAAAAAAAAAAAAAACCATCCAAACCCACTTCTGGAAGAAATTTGTATCTGACAGAACGGCTGTAGAGGGATTGTTTCTTTGAGAAGCTTCATCTCTCATAAAGAGTGTTGTGAAAAGATAGGAAGCATCGTTCACACTGGACCTCTTACAGCCTGCTCTTATTACCAAAGAACGTTGGGAGGACTCATAAGACGACCTGCATGACTTACAGACGATCCTGGCCAGCGGGGTGACGTTCAGCCTGGCCGCGGCGTCTGCCGTCATCAGGACCAGAGCGGCGGCGCCGTCGTTCAGCGTGCTGGCGTTGGCCGCCGTCACCGTGCCTGAGGAGCGAAGACTGGTCAACCAGGGAAAGGGTGAAAACGGTTTGCGGCGGAAACGACGACGAGGTCCTTACCGTTCTCCTTCTGGAACACAGCCTTCAGTTTCGGGACTTTGCTGAAGTCCACCCGTCTCCACTCCTCGTCCTCGGACACGACCACGTCCGGTTTGCCTGCGGACAAAAAAAGAAGAAAAAGGGCCTCAGCCATGAAAGAAAACACCTCTGAGCGAGAGAAAGGAGCACGTCCGTCCTCCCCCCGCACCTCTCTGGGGAATGCTAACGGGTACGATCTCCTTGGCTAGCACGCCAGACTCGTACGCCGCCTTGCTGCGGGTGTAGGAGCCGATGGCGTAGGCGTCCTGCTCCTCCCTGCTGATGGCGCTGTTCTTGGCGGTGTTCTCTGCACAGTTGCCCTGTTTGACAGATAGAAGCCCAGCAAATATTGAAGAAAAAAACAACAACTGGATGGCGGAGAGCTTATGGCGACCAGAATCTGAATACATTATTGATCCCAAAAGGGGGAAATTGCTTTTTGTCAAAAGCGCTCCTGCTCATAGGATAAAGTGAAGAAGAATCAACATAGAGCTCGATGTAGAATTAAAGAATAAAATAGAAAATAAAAAAATTGGATAAAAATAATAAAAACAGTAAGAAAAAAAAAAGAAAGATAAAAAGGTATGTAAAATGTGACGTATAAAGAATAAAATAGCAAAGAATAAAAATAAAACAGTAAAGAAATAGAAATAAAAAGATAAATGTAAAATATGTGACGTATAAAGAAAAAAATTGCAGATAAAGAATTAAAAAATTAAAATAATAACAGTAAAGAAATAGAAATAAAAAGATAAATGTAAAATATGTGACATATAAAGAATAAAAATACAACTACAGAAATAAAAATAGTAAAGCAACAGAAATAAAAAAGTTAAAAGGTACGTAAAATATGTGACGTATATACAAGTACATGCATATGATTCAATGTATTATTTAAGTGTATAAATCAGGTTTATTTTACAGAAGACAATTGACGCTAGAGGTATTACAAGATATATGGGACACTCGCAGCGTTAAAAATCACTCTTTTCCACAAATTTACAAACCGCGGGTCTGGAAGCGGACAAGAGCGACAGTTACCATGTGGAATTTGTTATAAACATCAGTGAGCCCGTCCTTGACAATGAGGTCTTCCATCCTCACTCCTCCGTAGGCGGGGGTCTCTCTGGACATCACATAAGGGACGTTGGACATGCTCTCCATGCCTCCTGCTACCATCACGTCCTACGAGGAGAAGAACAGCATCCCACAACGTAAAACACGAGTCTGTGCTGAGCGGCATGAACAAATAAAATGAAGCTTTCAATTTTCAAAAAGGGATCCCACAAATCCACAAGTGAAAATCCACTGCCGCCTTACCTGGTGGCCACACATCAGACTCTGGGCGGCCATCATGATGGACTTCATTCCAGAGGCACAGACTTTGTTGATGGTGGTGGCCGGAGTGCCCAGGGTCAATCCTGCAACAGTTCGGCAGTACATAGTGGAAGTATCGGCAGATGTTCCATGATCAGCTGTGATGACCACGTACAACGAGCTGATGCATATTTTCTATCGAGACCAGTGTTTCCCAACCACTGTGCATCGGAAAAATGCAAATGTTAATGCCTCACTTTCACTCCTTGATTGGTCCAAAAATGATTTATTCAATGCAAACAATGTGTCTTGGTGCATCTACCTATCTATCTATCTATCTATGTGGGCAGCATGCAGGGACCGGCAGAACTTACACTAAACACCTTCACTTCAACATAACACCCGCCATGCAGTTGATGTGCGTAAACAGAGTGACAAACAGGCAGCGCTGTTGAAGAAAACCACCAGGACGAGTGAGGAGCTCTGAAAGCTCGACACAACTAGCTAGCTGAACTCATGGCTGAATCCAAACAGCCACTTCCTGCAAAAATATCAGCTTTGTGTTCAAGCAAACAGGACAGATTTCACACTGAGGAAGTCAATTCAGACGACACCTTCATTCCGTGTCATTAAAAAGGTTTTTGACATATTTACTAGGTGGAGTGCCGGGTCATTTTTCAAACGTCAAATATATGCCCTGGCTCAAAATAGTCTGGAAACACTGATCTAGACAAACTGCTGGACAAAATATATAAATATTCTACTTACCGGTCCAGAAATATTTACCTTAATTCCATATTCTATGTATTTATACTAAACTAACATATTATCCTTCACTAATAATAACTTTTCTTGAGTTGGTCTGTCCAATAGAGGGTGGACAGTGCAGTGTTGCAGTGCAGACGAGAGACCAGTGTGACTTGTCCTCTGGTCTAATGTATAAAGTTAATGTAGCATCGGGCTGATAGAGCATGTTTAAAACTCCTGTTCAGAAAGATTGAAACTTTGTGATGTGATTTAGTCTTTGGCATTGAAACGTCTGTGTAAATCTGTCATAACGGTCCTGTCGTCAACTTACTTTCAAACCTGCCGTTACATTTTCAGTTTTATGTTAAATTGTGCTTCTGCACAATGTGTCACCATCTCTGTGGACTGACCTGCTCCGAGCAAGGCTTGTCTTGTTGGGGCTTGTCCTTCTCCAGCTTGAAGCACATTACCCATGTAGACCTCCTTCACCTCTTCGGGGGGAATACCTACAGAAACAAAACGTCCGGGGATGTAAATCGGCCAACATCCCGCCACATCTGACTTCATGCACATGAATTCCTCCTGAAGGATCTCATCTGCGTTTCACAGGGTCTGGTCCAGACCTACCTGCTTTGTCTATGGCTCCCTTTATGGCAATGGAGCCCAGCTTGGTGGCTGGGACTGCAGCCAGGCTCCCCCTGAAGGAGCCCATGGGGGTGCGGACAGCGCTGACCACCACCACCTCCTGGAAGCACAGGCCTGGTTATGTGTGTGCAGGCTGAGGGCATCAGCTCAACTTTGGAGTTTTTGCACTTACATTGAGGGAAGGGCGAGAGGAGTAGGTTCTGGAGATGTACTTTTGAGCCTGGAACGGCAGGATGGTGGCTTTTAGCATTCATGAAACATGCAAGTAGTGGCAGAAATGCTAAAAACATGACATTAGATTCCAGGTTACTATGCTAGCTGATCCAGTGCACAACAGCTAACGCTAAACAGGGACCGGTTAGTTCCAGTGGACTAATACCCCCCCCTCCCCCGGGATACAATGACATTAAGTGTCAGTTAGCATCTCCCATAGTGCGAGCACGGCTCCGAGCGAGGGTAGGGTAGATCCGGAGCGGTGGGACGGCAGCCGCGGCCACCTGCGGGAGTCAACAGGTGACTCAAGGACGCTGCAGACACGTAAAGGTTAGCTAGGCTGCCGCCGGACGTTAACTCCGACCCTTTTGTTGACAAGCAGGCGGAGGAAGGACGCACCGCACCACGGCGGGGCGGGCGCAGGCGCAAAGTGATGCCCTTTGCACACACGGAGTGTCTTACCAGGTGTTTACACATGTGAGTTCGCATGGTGAAAAGTCCGCCGGTGGACATTTTGGAAGCGGAGACAAGACGGGCACCCAAACACACTCGGAACCACTTCACCTCCAGCCATGCAGCGAAGGGATACGTATGTCAGCCAATCACAGGGAGCGGCGTGCCCTCACGTGACGAATCCCCGCGCATTCTGGGTATTGCAGTTCTAAAAGGCAACTCGCACTCGTGCGATATATCGGTATACTTTATGCAAATTGGTAGATGAGTGGGCAAATAAAAATAAAAAATTAAAGTATATCATGTTGCCTCCCTTCTTGTTGTCTCATTGCGTTCAGGGCGCCACATCCTACTGCTTTCAATTCCCAGCCGGGAATCTTAGATCACATCAATGGCGACAAGATTTTCTGCTTTGGTTTTTGTCGGCTGGTAAACAGGCTTTAAGCCCCACTACTGCCATCTGGTGGAGAAAGGTGGGGAATCACACGTTTCTTTTGTTCCTCCTGCTTTCTTATTTACTTCGTCATTTTATTATTGTGTGTCTTGAAAATAAATAATTCTGCTTTTTGTTACTTTTCGGTGTAGTGTTCTCACGACATTTCTCCAAAACACTGACCCAACGCAGGGTCAAACCTTAGCCGAAAAAATGAAGACTTGAACACCTCTTCACTTGTGCTTGGCATGCAGTAAAAAAATTAAAAACAAACAATAGACATTCAATCGCGTCAAATGAATTTATTTATAAATTTTTAAAAAATTATTTATTTTTATTTATAACACTCTAATTTTGCTCTTGCACACCTACAACACACATGTAAATACAGCTCTGCTTTATTAAATTATATTTGTCAACAGTGTCTTGTATTTACAAACTTAAAGATTCCTGATATCAAACTAACCAGCTTACAGCATTGTCTCTATGATGCTTGTAAGTGAATGATGACACATTAATCCAGAGCAGGGAGCGCATCTGCCACACTGCTCCAAACCGGCAAGTGACCAAATGGCTGTGACATCACCAGATGACGGACATCATCATAAAAACTCCACAAAATCAAACCTTTGCAGTCCTTACACCAATCTACATGTCAATCAAGCAACTGATAAAATCTTGAAAGAAGCAGCATGAAAAATAAAAGGACAAACACATCCATGGCAACACGACCGGTGTGTCTAAATGTCTGTTTTGTACCTTTACAGAAGAAGGTATGGATTCAGGTGGTCAGGTCAGCTTGGAACTTGGAGTTCCTGGTTAGGTCCCCGAGCTCCATCCAGGTCAATCAGAAGGGTCGCTGAGCAAGACACCCAACCGCTAACTGCGCCCCGAACTTCACCCCTGGGCAACTCAGATGTCTGCACCTCTGGAATGAAGCAGCTACCCACTGCTCATGGTTCATCTGCGATGGGTAAAATGCAAAGAAGAATTCCCTGCAAGATTAATAAAGGTATTAAAACAATCACTGCAGTACACAAAACAGCATGACAAACATTTTAATCATGTCAATGCAAAAACAGCTTAACTTCTGCCAGTTTAAGGAAGCAAAAGTCCAAAAGGCCCTATCCCGTATGTGAGATCAGTGTTTTTTTCCAGGAAGAAGTGATGAGCATCTCCTGGGAGTTGATCAGCAAGTGACCCCAGTTTTTAATATCTCCGAAGAATATTAGGAGGCAATATAACAGCATGAAATCACAGTGTCCAAGACCACATGCACTCTCTTCTCTACACATAAATGATGCAAGAACAATTCAAAGGACGTCATAGAAAAATTGGAAATGCACCTGAAACATTCATAATCACACATACACAGGAATGCAAACTAACCAGGATGACCAGGTCCTGAAATACTTTCAAACCCCAAGATATTAGGCTCATGAAACTAGTGCCATACATAGAATGTATGTCTATGCAGCGTGCATGTATGTATGCAGTGTATCAATGAATATCATTAGTACATATGTAGTTTATATTTTGTTTCTTAAAATATTAATCTGTAGTGTAACAGATACACAAGGTATTAAGTGTACAAAGAAATCCATTTTTTTTTGTTACACTTACATTTTATGTTTTTCTTTTTATTAAGTTTTTAATCCTCTATTGTTATTATTCTTATCTATGTGATTGCTGCAAGCCAAATCTCATCCAATATGTGAGTGTCTATGAGGACAGTGGAGTTTTATCATTATTAAGTCTTGATTACACATTATCACTGATAAGTTATGATAAAACTTCATTGATCACCATAGGTGAAATTAATTTGTCACAGCAGCGCAACACTAACAACTATGAATATAAATAAGAGACAATTAAAAGGACAAAGACAACAAAGATAAATAGATAACAGAATGACAATGATAAAGGGTTATCAGTATATTATCACAGAAATACAAGAATAAGATAACTGACACTTGTTTGTCAAAAAAAAAAAGTTTATTTTTTTTTTTATCTTTCTCTGCTCTGTGTCTTTACACAGGGGAAATACCAACGTTCAACAACATCAGGGAACTTAAATTCTGGACAGAAAATGCAGCAACTCTTTTATTAGAAAGTGTTCTATAGAGAATTTGCTCCCCGGACGTCAAAGTAAAAATGATATATTGACTATGTTTGATAAGAAATCAATTGCCAGGCTGCGGACTCACTCTCCCTTTACCCTCTTAAGCAAAAGAAATACACTTTAAAATGCTGAATAACATCTACCCATCTAAGGAATTAAGGTTAGACTTTAATATTGAAGTGAGTGTGTGTACATTTTGTAAAGACAATATTGAAACCACAGACCACATATTTTTCTCATGTGAAAAAGTACACATTTCTGGATTAAAACTCAAAAACGGATGAAAGAAAAGTTTCCATCGTCACCAGTTCTCTCTCAAGAGACAACATAACATTTGGTTTACTTTTAGCAAACGAAAGAGATGAACTCTGTGACGATCTTATTTCAGGTTAGGACAGGTGCTTCATCCACAAACACAGGATGCAAAAATGTCCCCCCAATTTTACCTTCTTTAAAAACCACTTTGAATAATAGAACAAATCCTTGAAGCTTATGAAAAAACCCAAAAGCCAGAAAATAAACGGTTTCATGAATGTTATTCCCTTACACTCATTTAACTAAATACATATTGTATTCCCTTTGCCACTGATTTTTCTTGCATGTTCATTGATTTCCACACGGCTTATTCTTGTTACTCCTGTAGTTAATGGTCAGGAGATTTATTGTTTCTCCCATGTCAGTTGATTATCATTGATGTACGATTGGATTTAGCCATGTTTGTTTTTTATACGGTTTGTTACACTTGATTTTAATTGATGAAGGAAAATAATTTCAACACCAATATTCACGGAACGCTAACTTCCGGGTTAGCATTGAAGGCGCCGCTTACTAGCTTAGTACAAAAACGCAAACAACGTTAAAAAAAAACTTGTTCTGACGGATTATTTCACAAATGGATCAACTAGATGATCATTAAGAACCTAATTTGTATTTAGACTTCATACTTTTTATTTTTTATTTGTATTGCACGTACCTGTGAAGCGGTGACAAACTGTAGTTTTCTGAAACGCGTCCAGCTCAAGCGCCATTTTTACTCTGTTTTTTTTTCTAACCTTTATTGAACATCTAAAACATAAACAAACAAACATGGCTGAATCCAATCGTACATCAATGACATGAGGAAACACAAAGAATCATATTTTGCATCCAGTCAAATAACTGTAAGAGTAACAAGAGTAGAGTCGTGTGGAAAACACTGTCTAAATTGAGAAACAAACAAACAAAGAAAAATAAATGGCAAGGGGAATGCCATGTGAATTTAGCTGCATGGATTTGAATGGGTCCTAAATTCAGAGTTATTTAACATGAAGGAGTAGTGACATTAACTTTACATTACATTTAGTTGCATTTATACTATTATGCTGATGTGGCCCTTGGTGGAAATGAGTTTGACACCCCTGCAGTAGTAAATCTGAGGACCTTGGTGTTGTTGTGATTATTTTCCTCACGACGGGAAAGACGTGTTGTGAAATCGCAAATGAGTGCGCGCTAATCCTCCGGTGCGTTACGTGTTACGTCTGACAGGAATGCCCTCCAGGCACCGCTTTTTTACTTTAACCCCGCCTACATCATAATACTACAGCAGGGAGAGAGTTTTTAAAACCGCAAATCGGCCTTAGGTATTTTCATCCTGAAAAGACCCTGATGCTTGAACAGGTCTGGAAATCTTGCACTCAAATGTTTTTTTCATACACAGCCTGTCATTTGTTGACAGGGTGAAAAGCACGTAGATTAAATGGAATCACGGAAACCGTTTTGAATCCTCTCGTCTTTCTCATTTTTCAATTTCCAGCGTCAGACGGGCTTCGAGAGAGGGTCAGTGCCCTGCTCAACAGCTCGCCATTATCGATAGCGTTGTCATCTTCATCACTGCAAGTCCACCAACCTCTTCATCGTCATCTGGGGATTTATGAGACGTGTCCCAAAAGTACATTTTCAGAGAGGAGACGGCAGGACCGGGCGAGGCGACAGGCCTGCGAGTGTCTGAACAGGTCCGTTTGGACAAAAACATGAAGCAGATAAAGGGTTGAGAGAGGAGCGGGAGGCCAGCGGAGATAAGGTGAGGTCAGCCTGCAGGAACACCAGCAGATACAATCAGCCTGAGGAGGCACGCTGGGGCAGCAGTCACAGCCTCCAGCCCTGCGTGGGCTTCCTCCAGGTTCCTCCAAACACAAGCAGGAGGTCCAGTGGAGCCTCCAAAAGCTCCCCAGACGTGCGAGTGAGAGGGTGAACGGTTGTGTGCAGGTCTTCTCCTAACACAAGTCCTCGCTTTCGCACCGATGAACAAATGAACTCCTCGAGTTGAAGCTTTTATTTTGGCGGTTCTAAACACACGATTACATAACTCACGTACGAAGAAAGCGTATTCAAAAACTGCGGCGTGTGCGGTTTAGATAGCGCTCGAGCTCCAGCAGTGGAGCTGAGGACAGCCGTGTCAAACCCACGTCAGAAGCTTCCACACCCTGAAAGTGGAGATAATAAGCACTGAATGAGGTGCAAATACTGGTGTGTGGAAGGGAAGCACTGATATACAGTCAGTAAAAGTGTGAATCTCCAGCAGCAGCTGAGCTGATGTTCTAGTAGTTGGTGCAGCGTAAGAAGTAGCGGTTCCTCAGCACGCGGAACAGCCTTCCGGTCCTCAGGCTGTACTCGTACATGTAGGGTCCGCTGTAGATGTAGGTGAAACCTGCAGAGGTGGACAAGAGCAGCGTTCATCTCTGTCAATCATCTGCCTCCATCTAACCCTCTCCTCTCACACCAGCTACCTTCCTGTCCTCCTCCCCTCCATCCATAAACATCCTGTCAGGTCTTCCTCCGGACCTCCTCCACCCTCAGCATCCTTCCACCCAGATCTTCTCCACCCCTCCTCTGTCCACGTCCAAACCATCTCAGTGTGACTTTACCTCCAGACCATCTAAGATCATCCTCAGTGTCTCCAAACCAGACACCACATCTGCTCTCAGGTCCATCATCTCCACCTTTCCTTTCAAGCTCCTTTTCCACCTTCTCCACCCTCTCCTTGGCTCTGGACTGTTGACCCTCAGTACTTAAACTCCTCCACCTTCTTCATCTCCACCCCCTGTAGCCTCAGTGGCTTTATCTCCAGAACATCTACAATATGCTGTCCCTCAGATGGACTCCTTCCTGATCCTCTCCATCCTCCGCACTCCCCAAAGAGAACCTCCACACCTTCACCTCTGGGGCTCCAAGATACTGAAAGGTGGAGTGTGTTGATTCATTGTTTGGGTGGACCATTCCTTCAGATGAATGGATGAATGTGGTCCAGTGTGAAGGTGATGAGATGGTTGGGTGGACGTGGAGATCAGCTACAGGACGACGTTGGTCTCCTCCGTTCTGTCGTCGCTGCCGTGACTCACCTCGGTACTGGAAAGCTGCCGTCACCCCGCCGGTCAGGCCGGAGAAGGTCTGATCCACGCGCTTGGGGACCCTGGAGTCCAAAGACCTTCTGGGCTCGTCATAGCTGAAGGGGTCACGAGAGTGTTGTGGTGAGGAGGAGCTGGCAGATGCAAGGTTGGGTAGACGCAGGAACATACCTGTAGTAGGAGTTGCCGGTGAAGAGCAGAGTCTTTCCGGTCTCGGCGTCGTAAAGAGCGGCGTCGATCTTCTTCACGTGTCTCGGCAAACCCAGGCTGGTGATCTTCTTGGGGTAGCCTGGGACCGGGTTGTAGCCGCTGAAGGCCCAGATCTTCCTACCTGCCGAGGTCGGGGAAAGGAAAGCGTCACGGCCACCGGTGTTCGGAGGCCGAGGAACGCGAGGAGGAGATGGAGCGCACCTTTGAAGAGATACAGTCTGTCCGAATATCTGCTCTCGTAGGCGGCGTCCACCTTGGACGGGGCGCTGGGCCAGAAGTTGGTGATGTAGCTCTGCTGCGGCGTGTTGCTCAGAGGGTAGCTGCGCCAGAAGAAGCTGAGGGCACGCAAGAACACCGGCTGAGCGTGGGGTTTCGGGCTTGGACGGGACGGCTGTGGACCATCTGGGACCTGTCTTTGAAGAAGAGCATGTCTCCTCGCAGGGTGGCGACGGCGTCCAGGACCATGGTGGAGTCACAGGCGTCGGGGGTGGCCGGGGCCTCGGGTTCGGGCCGGAGGGGGTCCTTGTCGGGGTTCGGACCTGGAGGCGACATCTTGTGAGCACGGTGGAAAACTCGCAGCGGGTGGCGCCGGAGACACGAGGACGTTGAGACGCGGCCGCTCACCGTACAACGCCTGGATCCCGTTGACGTCGTCGCGGGGGAGAACGAAGGTGTCGGGGTTTCTGAAGGTGTACAGGGGGTACATCAGCGCCCCGGGGTCGTCGGAGTGGGCCAGACCCAGCGAGTGTCCGAACTCGTGGGCCGCCACCAAGAAGAGCACGTATCCTGGAGAAACAACTTCAAGTCAGATTCGTTGTTTCAGGAAGACACCCGTCCACCACACGGCGACATCTGGACCTCCTCAGCCCCATGGCTACCTTGAGTAGCCACTCAGCTATTATCACAAAACCCCAGAAGCAGCACCTGATCTCACTGGTCCTTGGTGGACATCTCAGGGGTTACCCGCTGGGAATCATCGGGCGTTTCCACCTGTGCGCTCGTGTTCACGAGTCCCGTTTTATGCTTTCGGATAAAAAAAACGCTCCCTTGTTATTATCTTTCGGCGCCTCTGCTGTCACTCAACTATTTCTATGACGCCACGAGAGGCTGAGGTTAGCTCGCCGGACACTGACTGCTACTCCTGAGGGAGCTGAAGGATCCAGGAGGACAGTTTGGGCACCATGACAGGCGTGGTCAAGGTGAGTGAGCAGGGAAATCAGGGCAGGGCTTCCTTCAGCGACAGCGCGGCGGTGAGCTAACCCTAACGCTAACATCTTCCAAGGAGAAGGTCCCTGGACGGATTCCGACAGGGGGCCTTGCAGCATGTTCTACCTCTGCCTGCTCACAGTCCAAAAACATGATGGAGGTTTGTTGGAGATCCTACATTGTCCAGATGTGAATGAGAGGGTGGACGGTTGGACATCTCTGAAGGACATGTGAATGCTTGGATGTCTCTGAAGGACACGTGAAAGGTTGGACGTCTCTGAAGGAAGTTTGAATGCTTGGATGTCTCTGAAGGATGTATGAATGGTTGGATGTCTCTGAAGGACGTTTGAATGGTTGGGCCTCTCTGAAGGACGTTTGAATGGTTGGACGTCTTGAAGGACGTTTGAATGGTTGGACGTCTCTGAAGGACACTTGAATGGTTGGACGTCTCTGAAGGAAGTTTGAATGGTTGGACGTCTCTGAAGGACGTTTGAATGGTTGGACGTCTCTGAAGGACGTGTGAATGGTTTGACGTCTCTGAAGGATGTTTGAATGGTTGGACGTCTCTGAAGGACGTATGAATGGTTGGACGTCTCTGAAGGACGTTTGAGTGGTTGGACGTCTCTGAAGGACACGTGAATGGTTGGACGTCTCTGAAGGAAGTTTGAATGGTTGGACGTCTCTGAAGGACGTGTGAATGGTTGGACGTCTCTGAAGGACGTTTGAATGGTTGGACGTCTCTGAAGGACAGTATAATGGTTGGACGTCTCTGAAGGACATGTGAATGGTTTGACGTCTCTGAAGGACGTTTGAATGGTTGGGCCTCTCTGAAGCACGTATGAATGGTTGGACGTCTTGAAGGACGTATGAATGGTTGGACATCTCTGAAGGACACGTGAATGGTTGGACGTCTCTGAAGGAAGTTTGAACGGTTGGACGTCTCTGAAGGACGTATGAATGGTTTGACGTCTCTGAAGGACGTATGAATAGCTGACGTCTGTGAAGGACGTTTGAGTGGTTGGACGTCTCTGAAGGACGTGTGAATGGTTGGACGTCTCTGAAGGACAAGTGAATGCTTGGACGTCTCTGAAGGAAGTTTGAATGGTTGGACGTCTCTGAAGGAAGTTTGAATGGTTGGACGTCTCTGAAGGACGTGTGAATGGTTTGACGTCTCTGAAGGATGTTTGAATGGTTGGACGTCTCTGAAGGACGTTTGAGTGGTTGGACATCTCTGAAGGACGTTTGAATGGTTGGACGTCTCTGAAGGACACGTGAATGGTTGGACGTCTCTGAAGGACGTTTGAATGGTTGGACGTCTCTGAAGGACGTGTGAATGGTTGGACGTCTCCGAAGGACAAGTGAATGGTTGGACGTTTCTGAAGGACGTTTGAATGGTTGGACGTCTCTGAAGGACGTGTGAATGGTTTGACGTCTCTGAAGGATGTTTGAATGGTTGGACGTCTCTGAAGCACGTATGAATGGTTGGACGTCTCTGAAGCACGTATGAATGGTTGGACGTCTCTGAAGCACGTATGAATGGTTGGACATCTCTGAAGGACATGTGAATGGTTGGACGTCTCTGAAGGACGTTTGAGTGGTTGGACATCTCTGAAGGACACGTGAATGGTTGGACGTCTCTGAAGGACACTTGAATGGTTGGACGTCTCTGAAGGAAGTTTGAATGGTTGGACGTCTCTGATGACGTGTGAATGAGAGAGTGAATGGTTGGATTTCAGTTAGAGCTCCGCCTCTCAGCCAATCCCAGCTGAGATGAGCTCCATCCAGCAGTGTTGAAAATGAACAAATGAATGAACCTCCTCTGACCCTGCACCTCCTGCACCTCCTGCAGTCGGCAGCTGCTCATCAAGGCTCTGCACTCTCCACCGGCGGGTGGACAAACTCACCGGCGTTGGAGCGCGACGTGAAGTTCTCGTCCTCGTCGAAGTGCGTGTCTCCTCCGATGCCGCTGGCGGGGGCGAAGGCGTGGGCCAGGGTTCCGTGGGCGCCGTCGAACGGGTAATAATCCCCGTGAGCTGTCGCACAAAAGCAGCAGATAAAAGGTTTCCGCCTCAGGACGCGGGAGCTTCTCCGCCGAGGACCAGCTGAAGAAAGGCACCCGCGGCTGGACCTTCTACTCACACCGGCGTCCAAAGGAGATCATGATGTCGGCCGTGCCGCTGTAGATCCTGGTGAACCTCAGAGGGGTGACTTTGGCCCAGACCTGCAGAGCCCTCGCGATGGAGGCGTCCACCTCCGCTCTGGACATGTCGGGAGTGTAGTTCTCTATCCTGGAAGATCAGGAGAAGGTTAGTCGCCTGCGGGATCGGAACGCTCCACGTGTGTCTTCTGTCCCGGACCTTCACCTGTAGGTCAGACCGTTCTTCTCCCACTTGAGTTGATCTCCGAAGTGGGCGAAGCGGGCCAGCTTGCTGTCGGGGACGCCGCAGCGGGGCTTCTTCATCAGCTCCACGGTGTCGCTGTCCAGCGAGCCGGTGATCCGGAGGCCGAAGAACCTCTGCATCTCGCTCAGGATGCGGCTGAGCGGGTTCCCCCGCCTGGTCAGCGGACCTCTCTCCTTCTCCAGGTTGAAGAAGTTCTCCAGGTAACTCTGCGAAGGAGACACAGCGGGGAATGTCGAGGAGAGCGGCGAGGAGAAGGTAAGCGAGGACACCCACCTCCGCCAGACGCTCATCCTGGAGGTTGATCTCCGGCTCTGGAGCGGAGCGGACGACGGCGGCCAGGCCCAGTGAAAAGCACAAGCTGAGGAACCTCATGGTTCTTCTCCTGCAGATGTTCTCCTCCCGCCCGCCGAAGCGGAGGAGATATAAGCTCGGGGCCGGTGGGCGTCTCCAAGAACCTCCTCCAGCCGGCAGATAAGATCTGATCGCTCCCGGCAGCAGCCCATGGAGAAGCTTTCCTGCAGCTACATGCACACACACACACACACACACACACACACACACACACACACACACACACACACACACACACACACACACACACACACAAACACACAAACACAAAACACAAAATAAAGAAATCTCAATTTCTACCAAATATTA
>CAAKHD010013096.1:0-35224 GCA_901007705.1 Fistularia tabacaria | reverse complement strand
AGCAGAGAACAAAGTGGTGGAAGCTGAAAGGGGAGGAATGCTGTATGGTTTTCAGGGAGGAGATGAGAAATGCTCTTGGTGGTCAGAGAGAGCTACAAGATGACTGGACAACTACAGCTGATGTGATCAGGGAGACAGGTAGGAGAGTACTTGGTGTGTCGTCTGGAAGGAAAGTAGATAAGGAGACCTGGTGGTGGAATGAGAAAGTGCAAGAATGTATCCAGAGAAAACGGTTAGCAAAGAAGAAGTGGGACACTGAGGGGACTGGAGAGAACAGACACGAGTACAAGAAGATGCAGCGTGAAGTAAAGATAGAGGTAGCAAAGGCAAAACAAAGGGCATACGATGACTTGTATGCTCGATTGGACAGTAAGGAGGGAGAGAATGATTTATACAGGTTGGCAAAACAGAGAGATAGAGACAGAAAGGATGTACAGCAGGTCCGGGTGATTAAGGATAGAGAGGGAAATGTATTGACAGATGCTAGAAGAGTGATGGGAAGATGGAAAGAGTACTTTGAAGAGTTGATGAATGAGGAAAATGAAAGAGAGGGAAGGGAAGAAGAAGTGACTATTGTAGACCACAGAGTAGCAGACATTAGTAAAAGTAAAGTGAGGAGGGAACTGAAGAGGATGAAGAAAGGACAGGCAGTTGGTCCTGATGATATACCTGTGGAGGTATGGAAATGTCTAGGAGAGGCAGCGGTAGAGTTTCTGGCTAGATTATTCAACAGTATCTTAGAGAAAGAAAAGATGCCTGAAGAGTGAAGAAGAAGTGTGATGGTGCCCATTTTTAAGAATCAGGTGGATGTGCAGAATTGCAGTAACGATAGCAGGATTAAGTTGATGAGCCATACAATGAAGTTATGGGAGTGAGTAGTGGAAACTAGACTGAGAGCTGAAGTCAGTATTTGTGAGCAGCAGTATGGCATCATGCCTAGAAAGAGTACCACAGATGCAGTATTCACTTTGAGAATGCTCATGGAGAAGTACAGAGAAGGTCAGAGGGAGCTGCATTGTGCTTTTGTAGACCTAGAAAAAGCATACGACAGGGGGCCGAGAGAAGAACTCTGTTATTGTATGAGGAAGTCTGGAGTAACAGAGAAGTATGTTAGACTGGTCAAGGACATGTATGCTGGTTGTGAGACAGTGGTGAAGTGTGCTGTAGGTGAGACAGAGAAGTTCAAGTTGGGGGTGGGACTTCATCAGGGATCAGCTCTGAGCACCTTCTTGTTTGCAGTGTTGATGGACAGGCTGACAAATGAGGTTAGACAGGAATCTCCATGGACCATGATGTTTGCAGATTATATTGTGATCTGTAGTGAGAGCAGGGAACAGGTTGAGGAAAATCTTGAGAGGTGGAGGTTTGCTCTAGAAAGGAGAGGAATGAAGGTTAGTCGCAGCAAGACAATGGAATGGTTGGAGAAAAGTTTTAAGGGTTCTTTGTGATCGAAGAATTTCATCTAGAATGAAAGGAAAGATTTACAAAACACGGTGAGACCAACGATGCTGCATGGTTTGGAGACAATGGTAATGAACAAAAGACAGGAGGAAGAGCTGGAGGCAGCAGAAATAAAGATGTTGAGGTTCTCTTTAGGAGTGACAAGGATGGATAGGATCAGAAATGAGTCCATCAGGGGGACATCTCATGTTAGATGTGTTGGAGAGAAGGTCAGAGAAGCCAGACTGAGATGTTTCGGCCATGTACAGAGGAGGGATAGGGACTATTTTGGTAGACGGATGCTGGAATGGGAGATGCCAGGCAGGAGGTCTAGAGGAAGACCGAAGAGAAGATTTATGGACGTAGTGAGAGAGGATATGAAGGTAGTTGGTGTGAGAGAGGAGGATACAGAGAATAGGGTTGGATGGAGGAGGTTGATTCGCTGTGGCGACCCCTGAAAAGGAAAAAGCTGAAAGGAAAAGAAGAAGAAGATATATGTATGTGTGTATATATATATATATATATATATATATATATATATATATATATATATATATATATATATATATATATATATATATATATATATATATATATATATATATATATATATATATATATATATACATATATCCAGCATTACACTCGGCGGGGGAGGGGGGGCAAAGTCTGCGACCTGAGGGGATCCATTTGAAGGCCAGGTGCCTGATCCTGAGCCTGATCTTGGAGGATATTTTTGAATGTTTTTAAGATTTGACCGTTATGTAAGCGGGAGAGAGGTCTGAGGGGGTGCCCAATTATTTTAGAGCAGACCAAGCTCCAAATTAATGCTCAAGGCAATTCCTGATGTGTTGGGTGACGGAATAGAACCAGCAGTTGAAGGAGAAGGTCATTACGTTCTCAATGAAGGCGTAATATAACATGGTGAGGATTGTGCTGCTAAGCTCAAACGACCTCAACGTCCTGAGCAGGTACTACCACTGGTGACATTTCCTGATGATCTCCTCAGTGTTAGAGGAGAACTTCAAGAGGTTGTCAAGGACAGTACCCAGGTATCTGTACTCCTTCCTGGCTCCGCCTGTATGGTGGTGATGATTACCTCCGACAGTTGCCTCTGCCTACTAGAGAACGTGATGACCATGTCCGTAGTGTTGCTCACATGCAGCTGAAGGCAGGGGGCTTCACACCAGTGCACAAAGTCCAGGAGGGCTGAACCGTGGTGGAGTGAGGGACCAGACAATAGGGACAGGAGGACAGTGTTGTTGGCAAACTTCACTAGGTGGCAGTCCTGTTGGGTGGACCTGCAGTGGTCTGTGCAGAGGACGAAGAACAGGGGAAACAGGATGCAGCCTTGAGCTTAGCCTGTGGAGGTGAAGAGGGTGTAGGAGAGGACATTGTTCGCTAGCACCCTCTGGGATCTGTTGGTGAGGAAGCTGACGATCCACTGAATGAGCTGGTGGTTGAAGTGGAAAGGTGTCATCAGCTTCTAGGCCAATATGTGTGGTTGCAGGGTGTAAATGGCAGAGGAGAAGTCAGCAAATGTTATTTATTAGTTAAATATGACAATAAACCCAGTAGGTTTTTCAGCCAATCTTTATCTTTTTTAGTTTAGCATACTGTTTTCTACCATTAAGACTTAAAGTAAGGTAACAAGTGGCCAAACAAATACACCTCATCTTCTTGCTCCTTCTTACTGCTTCTTACAAATTCACTGTCATGTTATTCAGCTGTAGTTTTCCCGTGCTGTATTTTCTCTTATGATTTTACATATTTGTAACTTTTTGTCAATCGCGGTAGGACACATAAGCAAATGATTTAAAATTGTTTTTTTGTATGTTACTTTCAGTTTTACATTATAAAGATAGTTTTCCTGTTGCTTCTCATGTTATCTTTTAATCGTCCAAATTTGTGTGTATTGGATATGCACTATACGGCCAAACGTATTCGCTGTTCCCTCAAAGTTGGGAGCATGGAATAGTCCAAAATGTCTCGGTGTGCTGAAGTGATACCAAGCATCAGCGTTTGGACATTTTGGACAATTCCATGCTCCCAACTTTGTGGGAACAGTTTGGAGCTGGCCCCTTCCTTTTCCAACATGATCGTGCACCAGTGCACAAAGCAAGGTCCATAAAGACATGGATGACTGAGTCTGGTATGGATCAACTTGACTGGCCTGCACACAGTCTTGACCTCAACCTGATAGAACGCATTTGGGATGAATTAGAGCGGAGACTGAGAGCCTGGCGTTCTCGTCCAATATCAGTGGGGAACCTGACAAACATGATTTTGAAAGAGTGGTCAAAAATTCCCATAAACACACTCCTGAGCCTTGTGGACAGCGTTCCCAGAAGAGTTGAAGCCGTTATAGCTGCATAGTGTGGTCCAACGTCATATTGAACCCTATGGATTAGGAATGGGATGACACTTAAGTTCATATGCGAGTAAAGGCAGGTGAGCGATTACTTTTGGCCACATAATGCATGTGTCGAGATCAATATTGCACACCTGAGTCCTGAGAAATGTAGTTTTCTTTGACTGTTTTTGTAATTGCATTGAAATTACCATAACAACAACTTTAACAGATGATGTAAACTGACCTCTAACACTTCTTGCATGTCTCAAAGGAGCAACACTTGTAATGTATGAAGATTGAAACGCGCTCATGACACCAGTGCCCTTTGTCTGATAAACTTCTTGGAGAAATTGCACTAATTGTCACATTTCAGGAAAGCTCATCTCCAAAAGGGAAAAAAGGTTTGTGAATACATAGAAATTAGTCTTACCAAGCTGATGGCCTCAGCCCCTACAAAAGGCTAGCAGGAAGAACAGGTACAATATTTGGAATAAAATTAGTGCTGACAGTCTTTGTCTCGAACAAAAATAAGGGAAAACACGGCATAGAGCCTCCTGTTCTCAACACACAGGACCTTTATCTAGGTTTTTTTTATTTTGAGAATGCTAATTGCATTTTATATTATCCCAAACACCCTGGTTCGAATCCAAAAGGGGACCATTCTGGCTAGAGTTTGCATGTTCTCCCCCGATCTGCATAGGTTTCCTCTGGGTTCTCCAGTTTCCTCCCAAAGCCCCAAAAACAGGCAGAAGGTTCTTTGGGAAAAATTGGGAAAATTGCCCTTAACTGTGAATGAGAGAGTGAATGGTTGTTTGTCTCTACATGTGGCCCTGCGATTGACTGGCGACCAGTACAGGGTGTACCCCTCCTCTAACCCGATGGCAGCTGGGATAGGCTCCAGCATCCCCTGCATCCCTTAATGTAGGATAAGGGTTATAAAATGGATGGATGGACAGATGGATGAATGGATTATCCCAAACTTTTGTGACCTTATTTTTTATTTTATTGTTTTATTTTTTAATCTGATTTTGGTTCATTTTAAATAAGCTAGCTGAGTTTGTTTCCAGGTCATGCTAAATCAGACATAGACGTTGCTGGCTGCAGCCATTCACAAATGACAGGAAAACAAATTACTTTGGCATAATTCCCAAGATTCAAATAATAATTATATCTTTGTCAAACTACTATCCAAGTAAACTGAAGTAGCCATCATTAAAACATATCCAATGCAACACAGATACAGGGCTATAACAATCAAAACTTAAACAAAAAAATCTGTCTTTATTCCTGCTTGCTTACAACTAAGATTAATTTGATATATCAATTAAAAAAAAAAAGAAGCAAATCAAGAATTTTGAGCACAGTATGCATGATTGAAAAATGTATTGGTGTCTTTGATCTATCGAGTACAAAAAGCAAGATCGATGATAAGTTACTCAGGGGCATTAAATAAGTTATCCAGCCATGAGCAATGCAGAAAATAAAATTAAAAGATAAAATAACTAGCAGGAGTCTATTCTTCCAAGAAGAAATGAGGATGGAAAACAAGATGGCGTTGGCAGTAATCCCTGTCTCACAAAGATGATTTTATGTCTCTTTCATAGACAGAGGATATGTCACCTAGCCTCTGCTTTCCTCTCTTATTCACTCAACTGCAGGAAACAATTGACCTTCAGAAATGTGTTGTGAACCTCAAAAGCCAAGAGACGAAGATTTCATCAATGGCATCTCATTTACACTAGTTGGTCTGACCTGGTCAGAACTGCAAACATGTTTTTGACATTAACTCACACAGAGAATTTACACTTGATGTATTTTTGTCATGATAATTAAGTGAATCTAAAGATTTGATGTTGAAGTTCTATTTCAAAAGACTCTTAACTATAAACTGCTTTTCTCTCACTTATTATTTCTGCTTGCATGATTGAATCCACCAAAGATGTGTCTACACTGGACATCCACCATCTCATCAGCTTCACAGCACGAAAGCCCGTGGTTCGATTCCAACAGGGGACCTTTCTGTGTGGAGTGTGCAGCAGGTTAATTGGAAAATTGGGAAAATTGCCCTGAATGTGAATGGTTGTCTGTCTGTATACGTGGCCCTGAGATTGACCAGCGACAAGTCCAGGGTGTACCCCGGCTCTCGCCCGATGGCAGCTGCAGTAGGCTCCAGCATCCCCCGTGACGCTGAATAGGATAAGCAGCAGACATCGGATGGATGGATAGTAACTTCTTGGAATAATCATTTTGCTGTGTCAGTAATTTTAGGTTTGGGGATGAAATTACAGTCAAGTTAGGGTCCCCACTAACATGGAAAATTGAAAACCGGCCTGAATTAACACTTTTGCTTCTAATACTTGGCAACATTTAATCTATTTGAATGAAAAATATAGATCTGTGTGTCTATACAAGCATATACATATGTGTGTGTGTGTGTGTGTGTGTGTGTGTGTGTGTGTGTGTGTGTGTGTGTGTGTGTGTGTGTGTGTGTGTGTGTGTGTGTTTGTGTGTCTGTGTGTATGTGTTTGTGTGTGTATGTGTGTTCCACTCCTTCCCTCCTCCCCACATTCAATACAATTAAGTCTACAACGCCAAAAAAATGCCAAGATTCCCCCAGGCATCTAAGATGATTTATTTAACTAAAGAAAGAATGAACATCTTAAAATTCTGAAAAAGTATATTCCCCTTGAATCAGGTGAAATAATGGTTGGACTTGCCTCCGTGTACATGTTTTATTTTTACAGCAAATGCCTCAATAAGTTTGTTAGGTAGATGGTTTTTTTTAAGTAGTTCTTCAAGTGGTTCTAGAGAAGCATGGTCTCATTTTTGTAAATGTAGATTTTTGTAAATAATTAATAACCCCTGAGGCAAAGCTTCCTTTTCATAGAATCACTGCCTTTGAAAACCCAAAAAATATTTGAATCCATTTGAAAAAAAAAAAATCTAAGCACTTGAAAAAAATGTGTCACAATCCCATTCATTGTGTTAAACATGCCATTTGATGTCAGTCGTTTCTTTGTTTTGCATGCTCAAGGACTCTTGTGATGACTCCTAGTTTTTGAGGCAGTTCTTCTCACAGAGCATTTGTTGATGGCAGTTGCACCCATGAGGCACCAGAGTAGATGCATCCTTGTTGCATTCCCTTTGAAATTATGTGAAACTGGGTGCATTCGAACAACAGTAAATTTGCACTACTGAGCAGCTACATTCCAGTTCTGAATGTCACAATGTACTTATAAATCTACAATCTTCTGTTTATGTGTTTAACTTTGATAAACCGGGATTCATGAAAAGTGAGCTTGTAGCACTGCAAATAAGAAAACTAATCCTATACATGTAATAGTGGAACAGTGAACCACTGAAGGGAAATACAGATATTTTTCAATAAATGTAAGAGTGTCAAAGTGGTTGAGCAATAAATCAGGTATTGCTTGAAACATGATTATTTGTGGCTTGTGTTCATGTAAGACATTGTTTTTGCCATTCACAGATGTAGAATTGTATTACAAGTATTCATTTTCAGCCAGGGGCAGTAGAGTGGACCACAGCAGTGCTATAACTTCCTAATGCAATTTGACAACTGAAAATTAGGTTTAACATCTTCCTCATCTTGGAATTGTACAATACCTGACAAAAGTTATAAACCTCAACCATTGGGCAGAGAAATAATCAACGTTGCGAACAAAGTAAATAGCTACACAAGAATGAAAAGTGGAAGTTGGTCCTATAGACCATTTGTTAGCACTGACCATTATGGCCAAATTTAATGAAGAAGATATGAAAACCTTCAGTGAATCTGTTCAATAATTACTAATTACAATTATGAATGAAGTGATGATAATAAAAATAATGATAATAATGATAACAACAACAATAACATTAGTAATGATAATGATAATAAGAATAATGAGCCCTTGAAATTACATAACATCTAAATATATGCAAAATATCTTTAAGAATTTAATGTTTCTTTTCTTTTCTTTAACTCATAACTCTTATGTTAAATTTCCTGCTACAAGATGTTGACATACCATGTCAAATTCCTGTGCACATTGTACATCTTGCCACTAAAGAGATTCTGATTCTGATTTAACAAGTTCAGTTGCCATGATTATATAGTTAACAAATATGTTGATATAACATGTTTGTTGTTATGACTTAACAAAATAGTTATACAAAAAATGTGGACATTTGGAAATACGACTTTCAAGCGGCTGTACTCAAACTGAAAGTTTTCTGATGAAGACACTGCAGACATCCTCGTGTGCGAAATGCACAATGGATGCTTTCAGTTCAACAGTGTGGCAGTGCTGAACCCACAATGTAATGAATGTACAGAGGAGCTCATTTTGGTCAGCTTATTCTATATCTCTGTTTTTCCCTCATTGCCATTCATAGACTGCCAGTTTGATTGGAGGTAATGATATCCCCCCGCTCTCTAAAAGTACAGGATGGTGAGGCATCAGTGAGCCTCAGTCAGCGCAAACCAATGAATGCTGACTCAAGCAACTGGAACCCTCATAGCACCCTCACTGCCTCCAAAGCCAAGACTTAGCAAGAAGCTGTCTTTGTTGCAAGTCCGCTAAAATCATTTGAATGCTAGCTGAATTACAATCACAGACTTTGTTGATCAATGTTATCCACAACCAGCCTGATGATTTCTCAAAGCTGCCACAAATTTGTTCTTTGTGCAGCTGTCAATTTACTTGCTTCATTTTCTCTTTATCTCCACCTTCCAATCCCTTCATCAGTCTCCAACTGCCTATGTTTTCGTTTCTTTTTTGACATCTCTGGTACCCTCGCTCTCCTCACTACATATTCAAGCAAACAACCAGTCTTAATTCCAGTTTTCCCTCTCTTTCTCTGTGTCTCTTTTGTCCCCCTCTTGAGACAGTGTTGACAAACTGTAGACGTCTCCACATTTACCCATGGGTCTGAAGTCCTTGACTGGAGCTGCTGAGCTACAACAGACTGATGACAGAACAACTTACTGTTATATGAGCTAGATTGCAACTGAAAGACCAAGCACCATGCAGTTAACAAACTAAAGACATGACCATCAAGCACTAATTAAATTAACAGGAAGCTATCAATATGGGATTTGTTGTGGGGTTTGAAAGAAAGAGTATTGGTAAGTATAGCCTGTTTTGTGTCTTTGCATCCTCAGTAGCATCCATAGGTTTTAAATGGAAATCATTTCCCTTTCTAACTTTGAAGAATTCCTTCCCATTGTATCCATGTTCCCAACTAATCAGTCCAGCTACTGTGATTAACATTATCAGAACTTTGAAATACATGAGACCGTTGAAAAAAAACATGTGGCAGTGATGAGTCAAGTTAAGTCAGTCAAGCCAGATATTATTCATATAGCACCAAATCACAACACAGTTGTCATACGACACTTTACATGTAGAGCAGGTCTGAACCACACTCTTTAAGATTATCTACAGAATCCGACCATTACCCCATGAGCAAGAACCTGGCAACAGTGGAGAGGAAAAACTGCTTTTTAACCAGGCAGAAACCTTGGAGAGATCCAAGCTCAATGTGGGTGGCCTTTTTTCACATAGTTGTGAAAAGAGACAGTAATAGCTATAGTGATTTGATACAACAATAGCTTTGATATTCATAAAATAAATTATAATGGTGGACATGATACTCATTTTACAATGTTACAGATTAATTACACAAAACCAAGAAAGACATCCAGTTTAGCTGTGCATGAAAACAATCTCACAGCAACTAGGCAGATTATGTCAATAAACAGGTTAGTCAGATTGGATGTAGAAACTGTTTTCACTTCTTTTTTTCTTAACAGAGACTCTTCTTCTCAAATGTGTCCATCCAATCCAGCCTCTGCTAGGTAGAGAAACACTTCTCATTTAACGTCTTAACTCTCCAAATTATAAAAGGCTTCAAATTTTAAAAATAAAGGGCATTTATTTGTGCAGCTTTTGCAGAGGAAAAATAGCTTTTAAAAAGCCTTGGTGCAATTACTCTACCACAAAATGCAGGCTTTTCCCCGGGTAAAAAAAATATATAGAAGCCAAGATTTATTAGGGTTAATGTGTTTGCTGGGAAATAGATGTGGGGAACAGAGGCAGCACTGTTCCACAGCTCAGACTCCGTGGGGTTTCTCTCCAGGTTTGCGGTCTTGCTGAGACCAACTGCTGACTGGAAACAAAATGAATGACAACAAGGTGATGATAGAGTGCTATGTATTACCTCAGTCCTTGTTAATTAATTGCAGTAAAGTGAAAGATCATCAGCTCTGCCATATAAAATCATAAAGTACAGAGTGAAATAAATAAAGCAAGCTCAAAGCAAGCTATACATTTATTCTCACATACACCAAAGTAAACGTGGGTTTGAATCCAAAAGACTAAACATCTGAAGTGCTTCCTCCAAATCACCTGCAGCACACAACATATCTATGTCTAATATTTGATTAGATTACCCAAAACCCACTGTGACACAGTGAAAGCTCGCACAGCACTGACCTTTTAGATGACTCACACTCTCTCCCTGCAATACTTCACTTTCTTGCCAAAAATGTAGACTAACCCTCCTGTTTAATAATTTGCATTTTTCATTATCACTGAAATCCCCAAATAATGCAGACTGAGAATGATCTAAAAAAAATAATTAACATTGGTAGGACACAAACAGGAATCCCAGCAGACTGCCATTCAAACCCCTTTTTAATTGAATGCTTTGCTCATATAGTCCAGATGCAAATGATGATTAAGCCAGAGCTCAGAGTCAAGTAAGAATAAATATGCATGTGTGTGTGTTAGTGTGTGTGTGTGTGTGTGTGTGTGTGTGTGTGTGTGTGTGTGTGTGTGTGTGTGTGTGTGTGTGTGTGTGTGTGTGTGTGTGTGTGTGTTTGTGTGTGTGTGTGTGTGTTCTGGTTTGGATTTCACAAAAGATAAATCCCTAGAGAACTTTGCATGCCTTGTAATGCACTTTTGTAAACATCTGTATCTGATCATCACTTTATTTATTATTTTATCTATCTGAGTAATTGCCTCATCTTTGCACTACCTCACTGTCTATATTAGGCATCTGGACTATTGTCTTATTAACTTAAACAGACTATGTTTCAATGCACTTTGCACTTTGGATATTATATTATCTTTAATGTTCTTGGGCCTTGAGTCTTTGTTTACCTCCATGCCAGTACAAAGTTTAACTGTCAACCAGAGACAAATTCCTTGTATTCGTGTGAAAATACCATGCCAGTAAAGCTGATTCTGATTCTGATTCTGATACTAGGTTATCATGTGTAGTTCTAGGTGTTCTTTATCACAAATAAATTGATCATTTAATGGACTTTGCAGATGGTTCTCTGGTTATCCACTCATGCATCCATCCATTATTTACCTCTTATCCTGCACTCAAGGTCACGGGGATGCTGGAGCCTTACCCCGCATTGGGTGAGAGGCTGGGTACACCCTGGATTAGTCGCCAGTCAATTGCAGGACCATTTCTGGAGACAAACAACCATATCCTCTCATTCACACATCTAGGCAATTTTTCAGTTTTTTTTCAATTAACCTTCTGCATGTTTTTGGACTGTGAGAGGAAACCGGAGAACCCGGAAAAAACCCACACAGACACGGGGAGAACATGCAAACCCCACACAGACAGGTCCCCTGTGGGAATCGAACCAGTGCTGTGAGGTCTAAGCGCTAACCACTGCGCCATCTTTCTGCATTATTTATTTCAAGGGTGGTCAAACTTTTTAACTCATGGGCCACAATAGTTATTTAAAATTTGACAGAGGGGCCGGGCCAGCAGCAGATGGATGGTGAACTGATATGATTGACATAGATGGAATAGTAGAGTAGAGTAGAGTTACTTTACTGATAGTGGAAAAATTGCCTTGCTTGCTGTGGGAGACCTCCCAGAACTGACCCTGTCTGTCCCCACATCTGGCGCCTGGAACTTCGCGCTCCCTTGCCGGACTTCGGGAGCCCAATACTCCCGTAACCAGGCTTTGTGCTCCCTCGTCAGGCTTCGCACTCTCCCCGCGTATGCTTGCCCGTCTTCCCCGTAACGATCTTGCCTGTCTCGAATTTCCCTGCTTCATCTGCATTCTACTATTGCGAACTGCCAGAGCCTCTGTACAGTCTTCGAACTGTACAGTCTGTCTGTTTGTGTGGGGTCGCAGTGTTGCAATTTGTATGTACCCCAACCATTACATTGGTACTTGACTCTTAAATCATGGCTTGTCTGTGAATAAGAAAATTGCTGAGTCTGTAAATTAGCCATCAACCTCTGTGCATCCTTTGAAAACCACAAATATTTCAGGAAAAAGATAAAATATGTGAGGTCTAATTAAAATGAAATTTCAAGTTCAGCATTAAAACGCCCGGCGGGCCGTATATAGCCCATGTAGTTTGCCCATGCCTGATCTATCTATCTATCTATCTATCTATCTATCTATCTATCTATCTATCTATCTATCTATCTATCTATCTATCTATCTATCTATCTATCTATCTATCTATCTATCTATCTATCTATCTGTCTATCTATCTATCTATCTATCTATCTATCTATCCATTCATTCAGCAGACAGGAGTCTACAGAAGTTGTTTGCATGTCGGATGAAAATTATTTGGCTATTTAGTGATCAACACCAAAGAGAGCAGCCATGATAAAGAGATGGAAAGTTTTCCACCGTGACGAGCTGAAAAACTTATCTTAATATCGGGATGTTTGAAATCCATAGCAATTATTCTTCACAGGGGCGTGAAATTGATTCCAAACATTTCCTTTTCCTCCTCCTCAGACTGTTTCATCTCTCCTCCAGCAAGACGACCTCTGATGAAATTCATTTTTTTACACTTGTGCAGCTTTTATCTCACGTCTGCTGATAACCTTCCAATGTTAAAATTAAACCATGTGCGTTTTTGATCAAAATATCTGTGCACTGGAATCAATGAAGGAAGTGTGAAAGTGACAGTGTCAGTGGTGCATAGAAAGCTTGATCATGTTTGAGTTTTTGTGTTATAAATCAAAGACATTAAAATAGATCTTCCATGAAAAGCTTATCTAGAATTAACCACATTTTGTGACAATTTTACTGTAAAGTAGGTAGTTAATACAGGAGGTTCATCCAGCTGGACCATTATCTCGTGGACCTCACACCTTCAGGGATTAGTGCCACCTGGTGGAAATGGGATCAACGAATGGTCTTAAGTATGTTTCTATCTTAATTTCGAGGTGATTTTACTCAGATTTTGAAATTGTTCGAGTCAGAACAGGACAACACAAAAATGGGACCTGATTTATGAGTCTTCTGAAGAAATTCAGAATAAGTATCAAAAATTTAATTTGAAATTGAATTTCGTCTTACACACAAACTTCGCAAAAGCAGATGTACTTTAACATATATGCCTGACAGCTTGAATGCAAACACATTGACTGAATGCACTGAAATATCCATCCATCCATCCATCATCTGCCGCTAATCCGTAATCGGGTCGTGGAGGCAGCGGCTTGAGCAGGGAGGCCCAGACTACCCTCTCCCCGGCCACATGGTCCAGCTCTTCTGGGGGGACCCCAAGGCGCTCCCAGGCCAGCCAAGAGACATAGTCTCTCTAGCTTGTCCTGGGTCTTCCCCTTTTCCTTCTCCCAGATGGACATGCCCAGAATACCTCCCATTGGAGATGTCGAGGAGGCATCCTTACCAGATGCCCAAGCCACCTCATCTGACTCCTCTCTATGCAGAGGAGCAGCGGCTCTACTTGGAGTTCCTCCAGGATGGCTGAACTTCTCACCTTATCTCTAAGGGAGAGTCCAGCCACCCTGTGGAGAAAACTCATTTCGGACGCTTGTATCCGCAATCTCGTTCTTTCGGTCACTACCCACAGCACGTGACCATCTTACAGGGTAGGAAAGTAGATCAATTGGTAAATTGAGAGCTGAGCCAGAGGGCGAAGCTCCCTCTTCACCACGACAGACCAGTACAGAGTCTGCATCACTGCAGGCGCTGTACCAATCCGCTTGTCAATCTCCCTCTCCATCCTTCCCTCACTCGTGAACAAGACCCCGAGATACTTAAACTCCTCCAGGATTACCATCCCGGTCTGCCGGTCCAGTGACACTGTCCCTGAAATCCACGCAATTCTGAAGAGGCATGTCAGCCAGGACAGTTCAACAGCATACAGAGCCTTGAGGAACCCAGGGCGGACCTCATTTACCCCTGGGGCCCCGCTACTGAAAAGCTTTTTGACTACTTTAGCAACCTCAGCCCCGGAGATTTGCGGACCCCCTCCAGTGACCCCCGGCTCTGTTTCCTCATTGGAAGCCATTTCGACAGAATTAAGGAGGTCTGAGAAGTATTCCTGCTACTGATCTACAACGTCCCGCATTGATGTCAGTAGCGCCCCACTCCCACTGTATACAGTGTTGACGGAGCACTGCTTCCCTCCCCTGAGACGCGATGGCGGACCAGAATCTCCTTGAAGCCCATGGGAAGTTATTCTCCATGGCCTGCTAAAACTCCTCCCACACCTGAGATTTTGGCTCGGCGACCGCTGAACCCGCATGCCGCTTGGCCTGCCGGTACCTGTCAGATGCTTCCAGACTCCCACAGACCAAAAAGGCCCGATAGGACTCCTTCTTCAGCTTGACAGCATCCCTTACCGCTGGGGTCCACCAGCGGGTTTGAGGGTTGCTGCCCCAACAGGGGCCAAACGCCTTTCGGCCGGAACTCCAGGCTGCCGCTTCGACAAAATAAGCGCGGAACATCGCCCATTCGGGCTCAATATCCCCTGCCTCCCTCGGGACCTGGTTGTAGCTCTGCCGGAGGTGAGAGTTGAAAATCCATCTGACAGCGGACTGTCCCAGACATTCCCAGCAGACCGTTACGTTACGTTTCAGTCTGCCAGGTCTGACTGACATCCTCCCCCAACATCGGAGCCAGCTCACCACTAGGTGGTGATCAGTTAACAGCCCCGCCCCTCTCTTCACCCGAGTGTCCAGGACATACGGCCGCAAGTCTGAGGACACAAACACAAGGTAAATCAAAAAACTGTGGCCTAAGGTGTGCTGGTACCAAGTGCACATATGGATACCTTTATGCCTGAACATGGTGTTTGTTATGGACAATCCATAATGAGGACAGAAGTCCAATGACAAAACATCACTTGGGTTCAGATCACGGGGCCGTTCCTCCCAATCACGCGCTTCCACGTCGTACAGTCATTGCCCGTGTGGGCGTTGAAGTCTCCCAGCAGAACGAGGGAGTCCCACGAAGGAGTACTCTCTAGCAGCCCTCTAAGGACCCAAAGAAGGGTGGGTATACTGAACTGCTGTTGGGTGCATAGCCACAAACAACAGTCAGAACCTGTATCCCCACCTGAAGGCGGAGGGAGGCTACCCTCTCGTCGACCGGGTTGAACCCCAACGTACAGGCCGACCCCTGCCCGGCACCCCTTACCAGGGGCAACCCCAGGGTAGAAGAGAGATTATTAAATATAATCATATTTTAGGTTACAAGCTGTCAAAAGTAATTTTCAAAACTGAAATTATTAAAAAATCATATCTGAGGTCTTCTATGTAACGAGCAAGTGACCAACCTGGCTTTTATAAGGATTGCAAAAGAATTTCTAACAGCTGATGTAATAGTGAAGTAGTTGAGGTTTTTTGGGACTGGAAATATGATTTGGGGAAAAGAACTTAATAGATGTGATTTATATCAAAATTGAATGCAGCATTTATTTCATGTTTCATTTGTCTTTATATTTAAAAATAATTTCCTTTCACCGCAATTTTTCTCAGTATATTAGGCCTTTTACAGAAGTCTTGGTGCATTCAATCAAAATTTCACCCCAGCACCATTTAATTGCTGCATACCTTCACGATGCTGCATACCTTCACGATGTTCTATGATGGTAGTAATGCTAAAGCATGCTCCTGAATAATGCAAAAAATCAGTTATTTAGTTCATTTAAATTCTAATTTCTCAGTTAGGGTTAACTTTTGACTTAATTACCCAAAATAGAAAAAAAAATTAAAAAGAACTTCAGAATGTGAATTAATGTGTGTGTGTGTGTGTGTGTGTGTGTATGTGTGTGTGTGTGTGTGTGTGTCACACACACACACACACACTCACACTCACACACACACTCACGTGTATATATATGTCCTTATATGTGGCCCTGGGATTGACCTAGTCCAGAGTGTTCCCCACCTCTCGCCTAATGACAGCTGGGATAGGCTCCAGCATCCCCCGCAACCCTGAGTGAAGGATAAGCGGCAGACAATTGATTGATTGATACTGTATATGTATGGCTTTAACTTGATCTTCTGCTCTTTTCAGATATGTTCTTCATATCAGAAGATCAGATATGTCTGAATATCTGGTCTTCAGATGTCGTCAGTGTAGTTGCAATAAAAAGGTTTCCCCATGCTTTTATCAAACTGCCCTCAGATGATAATTTACATACAATTTTGTAGATTTCACATCACGGAGAGAAACCAAATATTTGTCAAATACTTTGCCAGGTTCAAAACTGAAGAAGCCATATTATGGTGATTCGCTGATATTAGTTTTAGCAGCAGAAGCTCTGTCACAATGTGTATATTCAGTAATGAAGTCCAAAAAGGCTGCCCTCAACATGAATTATATTTCTGTAGATTGTGGAGAAAAACGTGTTTGAAGCTGCTTACAGGCAAAAAGGATTCCAGTTTCTTTTGTCATAAATTTGTATGACTGAGTTTCTGATCAGCCTGTGAAAGCATCAAGAGAAGCTGAAAGTGGGGCCATCTCTGAAAATATTTGCAATTACTAATTCTCAACTTGGAATTGTGAGGGGAGGCCAACTGAAGAGATCATGGTGGTGGTAACTGTTGCCTATACATACCAAAGTCCATGTTCGTGAATGTTGTCTTCAATATTTGATTTCTACAATTTGCAGAATGGGATGCATGCTTAAGTACTGTTCTTTTCTGTCGATGGTACGATGTTTCACTCATTCCCCAAACCACAATGGTTTGTATAGTATTATTTCTAGATAGCTGTTCAAGAGTCCTTCAACACTGTATTTTAAAACATTGACCAATGCCAGAGATTCAGTCTCTTATAAAAAGTTCCAATTAGTGCCTTGCAATAAGATTGGATTGGCTGAAAGGCTTTGAAAATGTTCAGGACTTTTTCCGATAAAGATTTCTGAAATTCAATTTATCCAAATAAGGAAATCAGCAAAGAAAAATCAAATCATAAAAAAACAATATACTTTGGCATCAGCTATTAGCAAACTGAATTGTTTTTCAACATCAATATCATACCAGAAAGACAAAAATGATGATATTTTGCAGTGATCAGAACATAAAGAACTTTTTTTGAATGTATTTTATTAAGCTGCATCACAAATGTGTTTTGGAGCTTAGTGTGTTGATGATATGAAGGTAACATTTAAACACTTTTCAAAGAAAATTCAGTCAAAACAAATTACGCACTGTGAGAATTGAAGTCACAGCATACAAAGGACATATTAAATACATTGAGAGTATTTGGGATGTAAACTAAGAATTTACAACAGAGAGAAATTATTCAAAATGTTGCTACCCAAGTGTATCACATATGAATGGAAACAAACAGAGATACATACATAGTATTCAATCAACAACTTCCACTTGCGTCAATGCATTGCAGCTGAACTTTTCATCCCTTTAGTTATTTTCATTAGGCTGTATGATTCTTTTTTGAAAGATGGTTATCTAAAGATTAGATGTCGGAAGAAATGAATTCCATAAAGTCTAGAGTAAACCCCATATCCTCTAGGAGGATAAACTGGCAGGAACATGATACTGTTTGTTGGTCTAGTTGTGCTGGCGCATAATGCTCCTGAGCAAGTCATCAAATCTTGGGACTCCAGTCCCCTTGACAGGCTCATCTGCAGCTTTCTCCTCAGCAGCCTCTTTAGCAGCCTCATCAGCAGCAGCAGCGGGCTCAGCATGACGCAAGCGGCAGTTGAAGTCATATTCAGGGTCACAATCGGGGTCAGGGAGGATTATGCCATTTTCGCCCGGTTTTGAAGCCTTGGTGTCTGAGGGTGCTACAAACTTACCACAGCTAGGGTCAAATGGATGGCAGAGAGGTTTGGCTGGACCCCTGATGTCGGCCATGGGGCCAGACTCCACCAGGTAGCAGTCTTTGTCATAGTGAACATAGCAGTCGAAGCCCTCTTTGGTCTTGCCGCGGATTCCCAGGTTGTAGCGGACCTGCTTTGATTAATTGATTTGTGTTTTGGGGATCAAAACAGAAGTGGCTTTTAAAGACAGCAAGTAAAAGCAAAATAGACCACCTGCTTCATGTGACTGCAACATTTAATACTAACCAAATGAAGAGGAATAGAAAAACAATAAAATCATTCAACAAGCAAGATTAAAAATGATAAGTCAAAATATTAAGGTATTCAACCCAAGTAGCAGGACTTCAGTTCAGACCTTGTGCTCAGAGCCCTTGCGCAGGGCAGCAGCAGCTGCCAGTATGCAGTATGGGTCATAGCGAGGGTCACAGGTCAGCGGAGCAGCAGGAGGCGCAGGCTCATCCTTGGGAGTATATTCCAGCACAGGCTTGGTAAGGCTGGATAGCTTGGTGGCAGTCAGAGGGTTGCAGCCAGGGTCAAAGAGAGGGTTGCAGTGCTGCTCTTTCGGGGACTCCCCAGTAGCTATGGGGGTTGGTGCAGCACCGTTAACCACACAAAGAGGATCAACTTCTGGATCACAGTTGGGCTGGAGCAGGTGGTAGAAACCAGTGGCGGTCTTCTGGGCCAGGATTGGCATGCAATATGGGTCTTTGGGGTCGCACTTGAGGGCGCTATAGGATGGAATTGGACCAGAGGCTGGTCTGTAGCCATAGGCTGCCCTAAGGTGATACTGAAGACACTCCACATCCTCAGCATTGCAGATCCTCAGCAATTCAGCCTTTTGTTCATAGCTTAGGAATGGCTCCAAAACGGGGGCATAGTAGTAAAAGCCAGTTGAGGTCCTTAGGGGCATGGGAAGTATTGGGGTCAGGATGGGAGCAGGCATCTTTGCTGTGGCTGGAGCCGGCTCAGTTTCAGGCTGAGGTTCAGGCTCAGGGGCTGGAGCCCTGGGAACGACGGGGAAGAGGCAGTAAGGGTCAATGTAGGGGTTGCAGAGCCTGACATCAGCAGCCTTAATGGAAGCGGGCATCACAGCTGAAGCCTTTGGCTTGCTAGTGGACTCAGAGATGCATTCGGGGTCATCAGAGTCGGCACATGTCTTGTAGATTTCACTAAGGTGTTTAAGGTAGTGGTTGAAAGTGGGCCCTTCCTCTGACCTGTGCTTGTTCTGCAGGTAAGCCAAGTACAAACGATCCAGACTCTCAACCTGAAATATAGGGATAAGACAGGAACAAACTGAAAAGATATAGCGGAATAATAAATGAAAATTGTATAGAATATAACAAAACTAGAACAAAAGTATTCATGTTAGGCATTGAGTCTTTATCAGATTTTCTCTCAATTCACTTTATTTTGTCCAATGCATATTTAAAACAAATATTTTTGCAACATAATATTTTTCTCACTTTGAAAAGTACACCTTTAAAAATATACCTACCCCTAGAATTAAAAGTGCTTATACAAGTAATTCCTCAGTTTTCATAGAAATAAATGCTCTCTTCATGAAGATCAGCATAAAGGAAAAGCTTTACAGTGAAAAAAATAAATTGATTTAAATAAAATTGCACTCACTCCTTCCTGATTGTGGGTGCCCATGAAGTACTTGTACCAATCCCAGAAATCAGGTACACGCTTAAACTGGGGCAAAGTCAAAACTGGGGCATTCCTTCTGTTGCGAACCAGTTTCTTCAGGTTGGCCATAGCCTCCGATTTTACATCATCAGACACTGCAGCCACTGAGACGAGAACCAAACTATCTGAACTGTGCGATTCAGTACAAGTGGGACATGTAGAAAGATTAAATCATATGTCAGCATGATTAAAAAATATTTTACGATTAAAATGGGAACAATTTGAGGGAAGAAATGATTAATGAAGAGTGCATACAACCCTATTATCATGTTTCTTTGGTTTAAAAAATCAATTGATTTATTGAAAGAATACAAATTTTGAGCAGTAATAAGTACTTTCAACAAATCAGGTAATAAATGTTCAAAAATTTTCCAGTCCTAGGTTTTTACAGGCGATTCAGAAAAAATTCCCACTTCAAATCAAAATAACTCTGCAGCATTTGTTTTATAATGCTCTTTTGATTTAGTTATTTTATAAGAATTGAAAATTATTTGCTAATGCAGCATTGTCACATGAATCTGTCTTTCATAAAGAATCTTGTGTGTGTGTGTGCGTGTGTGTGTTTGTGTGTGCGTGTGTGACATTCCACATTCCTCACCTTCCTCTTCCTTATGCTGCTCGACTGGAACAGCCCCCAGAAACTCTGTAAAACACAACCAGTGCAGCCACATTAATAGCAGCAGAGACATTATCTGACTAGGAACAGATGCCAAGCTTTCCCTCATCATCAGGGAAAATGCTGACATGCTAATAAGCCTGTGGGTGAAGGTGCTTTGGCTCTGGCGCCTCCACACAGGCAGCACCTTACATAGAACTCCTCCTTCTGCTCAGTCAGACTTTGAACTGAATTTTTGGAGTCAATGCAATAACCGGGGGGCTTCTTAAAGGGAACTTGTAAAACTACAAAGCTTGGACCCTGACAAAACCAGTTACCAACATGCTGTATGCATGGTGGCAGGTCGGGGACATGTCGGCGTATATCTGAAATTCTCCCATCTGCGTCTCCTTCAAGAATTTCATGATTATATGAAAAAGGCAGGTCAGCTAATGATTCCTTCTCATTAATGAAAATAAAAACATCCCAGAGAAGAGGGAATAAGAATGGGTTTTATAACTTTTGAAATAAACACTGAAAAGTACAGAAAAGTGAACCAACTCCAATCTGATAGGTTACATGAAACTATGTCAGTTTCTTCTGTATTTTAAATGTATTTACAAACAATGATCTGAGAATCACCATTTGAATTCTGAAAGTCTACAGTCAAGTTTTATCTGTTACCGAGTTCCCTAACACTCAAGAATTTATTATTTCAAAAAATCATGGCAAAAAAAATGAAGGAACTAAGTATTCTCACTTCCACACATATTTCTGCTTTTTAAACATATCAATGTTATTTGAAACTTCCAATCTTAACAAAACAAATTACGAGCTTAACTGCAGAAGATTCTTCGACCTGGGACATTACATTCGTTAATCCTCCAAATAACGATACATTGTCTTATCATCCTTACTGATAGCCATAACTCTATGATTGTCTTTCATGATTATATTTTTTTTATTACACTAATTGCTTAACAGATTTAGTTCCATGATTTATATTAATTCAATTTTAAAAAATTTCCCCACTGTTAAGGGGAAAAAAATTGAATTTGAACAGAAGTGCCAGAGATATGAAAATTTAACTATATCCTTCTGTCTGAGATTTGCAGTTGTGTTGATTTTATTGAAATGATCATGCTGGCAACTCAAGCCATACCACAAGAATCATCAGTATAATATTCCCTATACAATGCTACCATCACCTCCCAAAAAATGAATGCTTAAATATTTGCTTCAAAAAAATCAAGTGCATGCCAGACTCTTTACAGTAAACTGCTGTACGGTTGTAACATAGTTAAATGACAGTTGGGAATCAAATGAAATCCATAAATCTCACCTGGCAATAAAACAAAGGCGAGCAGCAGTGCTGTGTGGATCATGGAGAGCAATGGGCGTCCAACATGTGCCATTTTCACTACCAGGTAGTTCCTGTGGAAAACCGCAAAATTCACCAATCACATTTGATCAAATTGTACCATAATCCTAAATGCAGCCAACATAGAATTGATCTCCTGTCTATTTGGTTTTGTGGGGACTCCCTTTGAAGTTGATGCACTTGGAGGATGTGGAGCACTTTTGTACAACTAGCTGATACTGAGAGAACAATGAGGAGTGTGGACATGATGTAAAAAAGTTTTTCAAGGATTATAGCGAGAAATAGAATTCTGAATAAAACAAAATGATTGAACAGCACAATCAAATGAACAATGGCTAGAAATATTCAGTGACAACATAGATGGTTCTTCAATTCCCACTGCTGGATTATTTTAAGAGCAAATTTTTTCCCACAGTTACATTCTCACCAAAGCACTTTTCTCCGAAATGAGGTCGCGGGATGTCTTTTTCGCTCAATCACCTGAAAAAACAAGTAGAGTTCTCACTTCAAGCCTTACCTCCAGTGGTGTTGAAAAGGTGGTCTTATAGAATCTGCTCTGCAGACAATGCTAGACTGGTCGCTGGAGTTGTGTAAACCCACCAACTCTTTGCTCCCCTGTATGGACCAGACAGGCAGGCAAACATTTTTAAGGAGCTCCCTTGATCATTAAAACAAAAGACATGGCATAAGGCTCCAGCAGGCTGTTTGGCACTTGAGGATTGGCTCCTACTCTCCCATCCATTCAACCAATAGGAGTCCTGTAATTAGCAGCTGTGAGCAGAAGAGACACATTCGCAAAATGCATGTTATTGTTTCTTGCCTCAAAGATTGAGGATTTGTCATGGTATGTGACCAATTTTTTTTATGCCAGCCCAGCAAAAAAATTATGCCTTCCTCTTCATATACAGCAACTAAAAGAGTGGCAAATAAAAAGATGGCTCATTCAATGGCTCATCTCCCTGACAATGTTCATTGGGTAGAAATTTAATGCAAAAGGTTGATATTTGGCTGAAATGTGTTAAATTCTTTTTTTGGGAACATGGACAATCATTTCAATACCATTAAGCTACCATTACAACAAGATTTCCCTCATTTTTTTCTGGAAAAAATGTAGCTTTATTGTCAAGGGAGAGTTACGCCAAATCAAAAACAAAAAGCTCATACTGCTCTAGACATTAAATTTGACCTCACAAATAATGTCTCTTACTTAAGATAAGTTAGCAGAGCTCATTGCCAGAATCTATCCTTCCTTTCCTCGTGCCTTATGCTGTATTTGTAGCTGCACTGTTCTGTTAGCTATGGTGTCTCTGGCTAATATCTCAAAAGATCATTACTCGAAGAAAAATATTGAGCAGAGGAATAATAACTTCAAGTGTGATTTTATATTAATTGTTCTCAATTTAATTCTCTTGTTGCAAAAAAAAATCATATCAATATAACAGAATATTCCATCTTGTAAGTAAGTCTCATGAGATTTTTTTTTCAACTATATTTTTGAAATATATAACTTGTGACTAGAAACTAGTAACTTATTTTACTTCACTGGTGCAATGTATCACTTAGTCATTACTTAGCATTGAGTTTGATAATTTTAACTTTTTTTTCTTTATCATATTCAAACTTATCCTGATTCTTAGACTGCTTGAGCCTATTGTCCTGACCATCGTATGCTGCTGTCTGACAGTTTTTCTATTTTCAAAGACTAATTAATATGATTCTACATATTGAAAATAAAATCCAATCTGTGTTCATTTCCTTCATCCACCAAAAAGAAAAAGAAAAATACTTTTTGAAGGCACTTCAATGTTTTTCAGCCCGAAACGTGGGGAAGCTGGAGTCATTAGTGGAAGCAGACCTCATACATGGAGCCACTAATGAAGCAAAGGGCTGCTACAGTGTGGGGCAAAGCCATTAGAGCCAGCCTGCCAGCACCACTGTTTGTTTGCTGCAGGGATCCTGATGCTTGGAAATGCCACGTCGCCTTTACTGCCCACTATGTTAGTGGAACATATAAACTCCGTGCCAAGGTTTTTCTCAAACCTTGATACAATTCAGCAAAATGTATCAAAGTAGCTATGCAATGAATTCTTTGTTAATAAGGGCTGTAATGGTCAGTTTTTATCAAAAGTGTTCAGGAGTGGTTTTATTTATTGCAATTGTTAAAATAGCCATTTTGGAAGCTCTAAGTTAACAAAATTGGCAAGTGATGGGACATCTTGGCAATATACTGTACATACTGTAAATTTTAATAAGTAGAAAGAATTGAGAGTTGTGACAATAGTCAACAGTCAATAGTCAATAACAGTCCTACCTAAATAATGATTTTAATCATGAATACAATGAATCGTTCTGACCCCTTCTAACTTCCCTATTCCTAAATGCAGTTTAACTGCAGACACGGAGTCTTTCCCCTGAGACTGTGTTCCTCTTGCTACACAGATGATTCTGCCTTGGCCATGATCCCTGCAATTTACACATTTCTGTAAAACAGGGCTTTGACGAAGAAAGACAAATGTTTTCTTTTTCGCTTGAAAGCAGAACAGCCATCAGGAAATGGCTGTCTCTTTCAGTGCAAACGAGATTCATAGAGACCTAGCCAAAAAGTTTTGGCTAAGACCCCTAGGGTATCCTGTGCTTCTCGTAAATGAAAAGCTCATTAAAAACACAGACCCTCGTAAAAGTGATGCCTGTTTACCACTTTTCAGAATTTTACATGAAGACAATTCAGCAAATCAGCTCTATGGTTATAGATATTTAAAATGTGTAAGGAAGTTGGATAAAAAGTTGTTTGAATGGAGTAAGGAAGCCAAAAGAGTGCTGTGATGGTACACCTCAAGTTCTGTCTCACTTACACTTTCTGGTCTTGGAGGTGTCAGCAAAACCATCAAATGACAGTTCCACATTCTTTCGGAATGTCTGATATGCTGGTAAGGAGTTGTCCGAGTCATTGCCAGCAATGCTTTTTTGCTTGCTTGTTAGTTTATTTAAGGTGATAACGGGCTGTCAAATTAGAATGCATTTTCAGTTTTTAGTATCAGTGTTCACCAACAGGCAAAAGAAGTGTCTTCTTCCAACGTTGCAATTTTCGAGCGTGTATTTTGTGAGTATAACATTCTATGAGCTGGAATCATGTATGTTTCACAATTCAAGAACTTACGCAGGGTTCTTGTTGCAACCCTCTGACTTTGCTGTAAGAATATCAATCATCCATCCATCCATCCATTATCTACCGCTTATCCTGCAGACAGTGTTGTGGGGATGCTGGAGACAATTCCAGCTGCCATTGGGCAGGAGCCGGGGTACACTCTGGACCGGTTGCCAGCCGGTCCCAAGGCCATATATAGAGACGAACAACCATTCACTCACTCATTCACACATATGGGATATTATTCCAAATTAACCTCCAGCATGCCTCCTTAATAATACATATAATGAAAATGTAAGTAGTGTGCTGGTATGTCCCACCATCACTTTTGTTTTCCTGGAGATGAAGATTACTCCTACAAATATCCAGGTTCTATATATCTACCTATATTGGTGTCAGACTCAGCTCTTCGAAAGTCAAAAAAAATGAAACAGTTCAAAAGTCCACTTTACGTAAATTTTTCCGCATATACAGGACATACAGAGGAATAGAGAGGATGTTACTCAGAGTCCCACGGTGACATTAAATTAACAAAATAATAATAATATTAGATTGCAAATTATCAGTAAAGTGTACTGTTACATAAAACAGTAAACATTAAACTATGAGGTATGAAGTATAAAGTGCATAGTGCATGTAGATACAGATTGATATTTGGGTTTTTTGTTTTTTTTGTGTACAGTTTAGTGCCAATGTCAGTCGGTAGTACCATAATGGTATGTGGTCCAAGAGCAGCATGGTGCAATAGCCGCATGATGGTTGGGCCTTAATGTCGTGGTATTGTCATTGTCTCAATATTAACATGAAGCTCAAACAATTGGCAATCATGAAATCTTCACAGATCTGCATGGAAGACTTGTTGTTTAACTTAATCCTCTGTAAAATTGTTGTTCACAGTAAGAATTTTCAATACTTTTGTGAAGGACACTTTGCAGGTGTCTCACAAATTATATTTCATTCTGCTGGGAGTCTTATTTCTGTTCTTTGTTGTCTGATCTTGGCTTTCTAAATTCTCAAAACTCCTAATTGGTCTCAATCTTTGAGGCTGGAATACATTTTGAAAATCCTCATTAGATAATTCTTTGATAATATGTTGCTGATGTAGATCACATTTTGAAAGCATTTATAACAATGTCCCACTAATGCCTAGAGGGTATTTTTGTGCAGTTAGCAATTTTGCAGACTCTAAAAAGCAATCTTTGAAAAAATACTTGCAGTCTATACACTTCAGAAGTTCCTTATCAGTTTCTAACTGCTGTTGATATGAAATTCCAAATATATTCTGGGCTAGAACTAAAAATATTATTTACCATCAAATCAGTCCCAGACTTGTACTCATATTCTCTTCATGTGAATAACTGTATCTGCACAGCATAATCAATGACAAAATAAGGACGAATTGTCGAAATAAAGCTAATATCCTTCGGCTGATAAACCAAGATTGAAACAACAGGCTCGGCATTCATTATATTTAATGAAAAAAATGGAGTCCATCTTTCAAGAAAGCATTGTCTCTTCTGATTTTGCCTTTCTCAAGTCTTCCTTTTTTCATTGCATTCTATATACTTGTCCTCCAAGCTCTTTCAATTTGCCTTGGCTTAAATCAGTGCCTCCCAATGTTTGAATCTACTGATTTTATAAAAGTAAATAAAAGTGATCAAGACAACAAATTCTTTCAGCTCTTCACTTAATATCAAAATGTTACCTATCTCCTAATCCATAATAAATGGAAAGCAAAAGATATTGAAAATATTTCTACAAAAAAGTACTGCAACTATTTCACAGAAACAAACTTCTTTTTACTTGTCTTGACAGTATCACAAATTATCATCTACTGCCAAAATGCATTACGAACAAACCCCCAATGTAATAGTATACCATAAATGTGAATGCAAAAACCCAGACTGAATATGACTCTCACGTACCGTAATACAAATCATTCCAGCAATTTTAGCAGACCATCATCTATCATATGCCATCTGCAGCATGTTTAAGGGCAACAACATAGGAGACTCTTCCCCACATATCTGTAATTACAACCCTCACAGGTGTTCTGCAGCTCACACCAACCTGCAATCCAGTCTGGAAACAGTCCAAGGCATGAGCAAGATACAGGCTCATGCTACATATGAAGGAATCCTAGGGATCTGAAGAATTTGACAACATCTGGAGTCAGTGGACAGCTATAACAAGGACAACTATGAAAGGAAATTGTATATCATTAGGGAGAAAATGTCTGGGTTGTTTTGCACCAAAAAAACACACCAAGGTGGTAAAAATGTGTGGCTTAATATCATTCATCATTATTCGATGGAAATGTTAATCATTGTCACTGGATGTCATCATCGTAAACAGGTCCTCAAAATCAGTGGAAGGAACAAAAGAAAAAAAACACATTACAACAAAGTTGCATTTTAACAAAGCTGAATTTGCTTTTAAATCTTTCTGCAAAACAGGCATTTTCTCATAAACCAGCTTTACAGTGACATAAGTGAACAGTGCTAAAAGTAAAAGGATCTGAGAATGCTCTCACCAACCATCTTTCCTGTTGGTCTGTTAGTTTGTGAGCTCTGAGGTCAGCACACAAACTGTATGGGCATCCATGAAGGAAATGTGCCACATCTTGAACATTTGAAGGTAGTGGAAACTCATCTACTCATGAGGATTCATCTTGAAGGAGCTTTTTTTTATATATATATAAATGGATACATTGTTAACAGCTGCTGTCATTTGAGGAGATATTTTCAGTTTATGACTAACCTGCAGTATCTTGTTTAATGACTTCACGGACTGCCCTTGGAAAATTAAATTATAAATGTCCACTCGTTTTTTTCAACAACTTTTTGCTGTAAAATAAATAATATTTTCATGACTCTGCATGATCCATAAGGTCATATGACTGTCCTATTTAGCATGAACAATGATATCCTTCTAATCCTGACTATGTCCTTTGAAACTAAAATAACTTAAACCCAACATCAGGCAAGCAACAAAACCCATATCCAAAAGAAGCATTACTTTTTAGAACCTCCTATTACAAGAACTTTCCATTGAAAACTTCCTTACTGATCTGCAATAATCTGATAGTTGGGAATATCGTTATGCCTAGCCATCCGTGTTAAAATGCAGGTGATTGGCTTACAGAGTTTTTGCGAAAGAATGAAAATGTAATCAAACACAATCGCTCTGCCAGTGTAAATAGGCAAACCAGAGCAGGGAACTAATATTTTTTGCCTTCCACAAGTCCTATTTATGCACAAATAATCATTCAAAAGGAGTCATCAAACAGACAACTATGACTGGGAAAAACACAAAAACAATATTTTGAGCCCAATTAAAGACTCCGGGAAAAAAAGAAAATACAACCTATCACCCACAAAAATGAAAAGCATTCTGTTATATAAACTATTCTGTTATGCGAGGTGGAAAAACCCACACTGATGTATTGACTGAGAACACGGTCTAAAGTTTGCATATAGATGTCTACTTTAGATGTTAAAACCCCTATTCTAAGTCAGTTCTGCAAATGAATTGATAAACTAAACCTCAATGGCAAATAATCTATTCAACCAACCATTTAAGATCATTTACTTTCCATTTCTTTCAACTTCAGCTATTCCATAGTCTTGCTGGATTTCAAACATACATTAGCCTCACAATCTTGCTAACGACTTGTATTGTAAAAAAGCTGTACTATGTATGAGCAAAAAAACAAATCTATTGTAAAAAAAATTTAACAGCAGGGAAACAAAAGGGACCACTGAGTCCATTGTTCAATGGAGATGTTAACACAAATTCCAACACATCTAATTTTTTGATGATCAAAAAAAAAATTATTTTGATATTTCAAGCTCCCTCCTACTTGATCAGGGGATCAGGAGTTGAAGAGTTTCATTCAAGAAACTTTGACGCAGTTAAGTGACACATATGTCGTTCATAAGGCAATAAAACCATTCTAAATGGGCCTCCTATACAAAACATCCACTGAACTTCTGCTGTGAAGTTTGTGTGGAATCTAAGTTGCATAGGGTGAGAAGTTGTCGTCTTTGATGTAGCTGTGCCTCAGGACAGAGATCACACTACATTATAAAAGACAGTTTGTAAAAGCCAGGCTGAGGTACAGGGAATTTTTGGGAGCCAGTAAAGAGATTTCCTGCTGTGAGGCTTCTAGCAGGCTGATGCCGGGGGTGAAAAGACCTCAAATGCCAACACGGTCAGTCTATCCTGACTGACATTGTACCACTTTAAGATAACAGACTCTTTCTTCATTCCAAATTACCTGACTAACAAATATGCATTAATGGTGGCATTCCCAGGCCATATGGAGAAAGTTCCATTACTATACTTAAAAGACTGAGCTATAATATTGATAATAAGAGTTCCGGCACAGTTTAAAAAAGCCTTTAACAAGCACTGAAATGGAAATTATTTGAGGTCACAGTATCAAGGTGGTAGACATCTCTAACAGTGATTCAAAACAAGCAAGCCAAGATCCTGTGGAACTTCAAGCTCCAGACATACAGACTGGTGATGGAAAACTGACCGAGCATAAAGGCGGAGGACAAGCAGCAGAAGACAGCTATTGAGGTGGAAGCAGCAATCCCATCAGTACAAACAGGAAGAGAGACCAGGAGAAGCTGGATATATTCCAGGGCCTCAAGAAGGGGGTGGAGAAGATAAAGCTTGTGAGGTAAGCTCACTCAGTGGTGGGACTCAACCTCGACCATCTTGAGTCGGTGGCTGTGCGGAGGGTGAAGGACAAACTGGGAGCTATCCTGGACAATCCTTCCCACCCCCTGCACGACGAGCTGTGGCTGATGAGCAGCTCGTTCAGCCAGCGGCTCATCCCACCCCGGTGCAGAACTGAACGCTTCAGGCACTTCTTTGTACCCACAGCTATCAGACTGTATAACAGCAGTCTGGATGGGACACAACTCTGACTGCCTGGGGAGCATCTGTGCTACTGCCACCCCATCACTCCTTCACCCAATTCTTTTTACTTATTTATTGTATTTATTTTGTTTCATTTTTTTGTGCTATCCATATGAAAATGTGTATGTATATATGTGTATATTTTCTTTTTCTTTTCCCTCTAATGTTGCTGCTGCAACACCCGAATTTCCCCTATGGGGATCAATAAAGTATTATCTTATCTTATCTTATCTTATCTTATCTTATCTTATCTTATCTTATCTTATCTTATCTTATCTTATCTTATCTTATCTTATCTTATCTTATCTTATCTTATCTTACCAGGGAAGTACATGTTCAAGGCTTACACTTTATCCTGAGCAGTGGACAAGAAAGAGAGTGCTGACAGTGAGAAGAGCGCAGATATATGGGTTTATGTGGATATGATTGTGACATCTCTACCGGTTTCTGCAGACAGAACCGAGCAGATCAGAGAAGAAACACGGAGAGACGATATATTGAAAGAACTGAAAGAGACAATATAGAAAGGATGGCCAAAAAAGCAAAAGTAACTGTCCAATGAAAATACAGGACTATTGGAATCACAGAGCAGAGCTACGTAAAGTAATGCTCCAAAAGATACACGAAGGCCATCTTGGAGAAGTCAAGTGCATGCGCAGGGCTAGAGAAGTTATGTATTGGCCAAGAATCAACCAAGACATACACCAGGCTAAGGTGTTTTGTGAACTTTGTCAAATATATAGACCAAAACAACAAGCAGAGCTGCTGATGCCTCATCCTGTGCCTTACCGACCTTACTACAAAGTAGGAGCTGACTTTTTTGGCTGCAATGGGAAGACTTTCATCGTGGTCACAGGCTACTTTTCTAACTATCCTGAAATCGGACAATTGCAATCTACATCAAGCAAAACAGTTATCAGCTACCTAAAGAAACTGTTTGCAAGACACGGCATTCCGTGCGAGCTGTTTACAGACAACGGTCGAAAGTTTTTGAGCTGTGAGTTTGCTTCTTTTGCCAAGGTATGGGGATTCCAACATACAACCTTGAGTCCTACTTACCCCAAATCCAATGGCCTGGCAGAGAACTCTGTTAAGATAGTGAAAGGTCTCATGAAAAAGGCGGAGGACAGGGATGATTTTCAGAAAAGCCTGCTCACTTACAGGAGCACACCTCTCGAGATCAGCCTACCACCAGCACACATGCTGATGGGTCGCCGCATTCGCTCCACCTGAGCCTAAGTCCATGTCCATGTTCTTTTGTTACACACAATACAAACTTAAGATATACAAGTACCTATTTAAATTCTAACTCAGGCGTGTCCCTGGAAGTTGTACCTTTGTTCTCCCTAACAACACCCACATTAACACAACAACCCAGTCATACCTATTTTCTGCAAAATAACTCTCTCATGAACATAACAAGCCATCAAAACTCAGACCAAACCCAAACCCTAGCAGTTATTTACCGAAATGTCTCCACTATCCATTGCAAATAAAGAAGCCTCTCAGATGAGAAGTGAAACATCTTCGGGGGAAGAAATCAAGTACAGTTGTCATCATGTGATATGACAAGGATGACTGAGAATGAAGTTTAGTTGAAACTTTATAAAAGTTTTATGTACAGTGAGATACAAAAAATGAGTATTTGTATACTGCTAAATCAAATGAAAAAATACCGTAGACTGTGATATGAATATAAATGTGGTGAATTTGCCTGTTTTATTTTTATACACAATAGCCTCCAATAGCTTATGTGTAAGAACTGCAAATACGCGGTGAGTGTTGTCAGCTAACCGTAAGCGGATCAATCTCATCCAGATCAATGTACAAACCCGCACGTTCCGGAAACGTCTCATCAACTGCAAGTTTCATGCTTGACTTTAATTTAGTCTTTGGAGGCACAAATGAGCGAATCCACCTATTCGTCATCACCAATTACTTATAATATATTTTTAATTTAAAATAAGTAACACTGTAAGGTCAATAAGGTATGTAATGCAAGTGCTGTCCCTCTAACGGACTCATTCCTGATCCTATCCATCCTTGTCACTCCCAAAGAGAATCTCAACATCTTCATCTCTGCAACCTCAAGTTCTGTCTCCTGTCTTTTCATTATTGTCACTGTCTCTAAACCATACAGCATTGCTCGTCTCACCACTGTCTTGAAGACTTGAACACCTTTCCTTTTATTCTGGCTGATAGTCTTATATCACATAGTAACCCTGACACTTTTCTCCACCCATTCCAACCTGCTTGAACCCATTTTTTACCTCTTTTCCACACTGTTGTTGCTCTGGACTGTTGACCCTGAGTACTTGAAATCCTCAGATTTCTTGATCTCCACTCCCTGTAGCCTGACCGTTACACCCGGGTTCCTCTCATTCACACAAATATATATTCTGTCTTGCTGGGACTAGCCTTCATTCCTCTTCTTTCCAGAGCAAACCTCCACCTCTCAAAATTTTCCTCGACCTGTTCCCTGCTCTCACTACAAATCATAATGTCATCTGCAAACACCGTGGTCCATGGAGATTATTGTCTAACCTCATCTGTCCATCACCACTGCAGAAAAAGGCGGCCCAGAGCTTAGCCCTGTTGAAGTCCCACCTCCACTTTCAACTTCTCTGTTACATCTACAGCAGACCTCACCACTGTCTCACAGCCAGCATAAATGTCCTGCACCAGTCTGAGATACTTCCTAGCCACACCAGACTTCCTCATGCAATACCAGAGTTCCTCTCTCGGCAACCTGTTGTATGCTTTTTCTAGGTCTACAAATGCTCAATGCAGCTCCCTACGACCTTCTCTGTACTTCTCTATTAGCATTCTCAAAGCAAATGCTGCATCTGTAGTACTCTTTCTAAGCATGAAGCCATACTGCTGCTCACAAATGCTAACTTCTGCTCTCAGTCTAGTTTCTACTACTCTGCCTAATAACTTCATTGAATGGCTCATCACACTTCTTCTCCAATCCTCAAGCATCTTCTCACTCTCCAAGATCCTGTTGAATAATCTAGTGCTACCTCTCCTAGACACTTCCATACCTCCACAGGTATATTATCAGGACCAACTGCCTTTCCACTCTTCACCCTCTTCAATGCCTTCCTAACTTCACTTTTACTAATCTCTACTACTTTGTGGTTTACGATAGTCACCTCTTCTACCCTTCCTCTCTTTTATTGTCCTCATTCAATGTCCCTATCCTCATTACCAAACCTGCCCATCACTTCTTCATCACCTCTATTGCCTGCACCAACATGTCCATTGAAGTCTGCCCCAATGACCACTCTCTCATTTCTTGGGATATTCTGCATCAATTCATCTAACTCATTCCAGAACGTCTCCTTCTCCTCTAACTCACATCCTACCTGTGGGGCATAGCCACTAACAACAATGAGCATCACACCTTCAATTTCAAGTTTCAGACCCATAAGTCTTTCCGACATTCTTTTCAACTCCAGAGCATTAATAACAAGCTCCTCCCTCAATTTCCCTTCCTGTCAGTACCATGATAGTACAACTTAAAACCTGCTCCCAAGCTTCTAGCCATACTACCTTTCCACCTGGTCTCCTGGACACACAATATATCCACTTTCCTTCTCTGCATCATGTCAACCAACTCTCTACCTTTTCCTGTCATCGTACCAATATTCAAAGTCCTGACTCTCAGTCCCAGACTCTTGTCTTTCTTCCTCTCTCTCTGCCTCCAAACATGCTTCCTCCTCTCCTTCTTCGACCCACAGTAGTCCAATTTCCACTGGTACCCTGTAGGTTATCGGCACCAATGGTGGTTGTTGTTTATCTGAGCCTCGACCAATCCGGAATGAAATTCTTAGGTTTGATTTGCATATTTGTTTTTTACTAAAGTTTTACACCAAATGCCCCTTCCTGAAGCAGCCCTCTACATTTATTCGGGCTTGGGACCGGCTCAGGGAGACACTGGACAGCGCCCCCCTGAGGCTGGCTGTAAAACACTCGCCCTGAGCCTGCATTTTGGTATGTAATGCAGAAATTTAATGTAATGTGATGTAACAAGTGCCGTATTGAAAATACATCTGATGCAAAACTGTAGTCAGAAAACAAAGTTTACACCTCTACTTTTGGATGTGAGGCTGTGATCCATCATACTTTAATACGATGATATTTCAGCATGCTTGTGGTCCAGAAAGATCCACTTTTCATCAGTTATATAAGTACACTCAACAAACATTACAACAAATAAACCATCAACCTATTTGGTTATGTAAATATTGTACATATGTAAATGTAAATGTACATGACATTAACCCACCATTTGCTGCTTTTTGAAATTTCCCCATTGTGGGATCATTAAAGGAATATTCTTCTTCTCTTTCTTCTTCTTATTTTAGTATATAGCTATAAATATGTTTTAAACACACACACTTAAATAGTTGTGTGTGTGTGTGTGTGTGTGTGTGTTTGTGTGTGTGTGTGTGCGTGTGTGTGTGGTGTGTGTGTCTGTGTGTGTGTGTGTGTGTGTGTGTGTGTGTGTGTGTGTGTGTGGTTCTGTGTGTTTTAACCGAAGGTTCATTCATTAAAATAAGAAAATGTCTAATTTGTTCTACAAATATTGGATTAGCCACATCTTTTGCATTTTGTTTTTTTATTTTGTTTTTTACACTACTATCGATGTTGTTAGTCATGAAGACTTCCTTGGCTTTATCGATGGTGGATTCTGGCAGGGTTCTTGTACGACTTAGGATTTAGGCAAAGTCAACATGGAAAAGCCGTAGGATATCAGTACAGGAGTACACCAGAGCCGAGTTCACATAGTCAGTGGACAGGATCCAGTATGGAGTATAGGGCAGAACTGCATGATGATACAAAAGCTGTGAACTATTGTGAACAAAATATGAAAGCCAAAGCTAGATAATATCAAAGATTTACTGCTGACCTGTCTCTGCACAAAACTGGAAAGAAATTATCGCCTACAATCTACATAAACAGTATTTGGAAAATCTTTGTCCTCAACAGTCGGTTAATATTTCCTTTTTTAGCGGTACAGGGGAGGCTAAGGAGCCAGCTTTGAGGGTATTGATTAAGAAACCCTTAATATTAACCGAATTAGACACTAACCGACACATAGCATGGAAGTTATACTCAAAAGTTTCTCATAGTCATGCTTACCACAGGAATAGCTAATTCCCAGCTTGGCAGGATTCTTCAGGTCCTCCGTAACTCCAATTCCTTCAATTTTTCTCAGCTCTCCTTTTCTTCTGTCATTAAGGACAAGAGTTTCATATTTGGTCAGGAAAAAAATCTGCACCTTTCTTATGTGACACATTTTCATGATAGAACCGAAGACAACACTCACAGTATTTCTGAGCTGACCACTCGAATGGATTTATCTGTTGTCAGAGTGAAATTGGTTTCAATGCAATGACCCTTCTCAAACTGGGCAGGCAGTTTGGCAATCTCGAACCATCTTCCCATGAACTGCAAGAAGCGAAAGCTGTAGGATTCAAAGATACAGTCCACCACTCTGTATCTGTAGCTGTATCAAAAAATGTGAATACATCTACATACAGTATATATATTAGAGAAAATGCATAATAAGTCG
>CAAKHD010013088.1:0-55461 GCA_901007705.1 Fistularia tabacaria | reverse complement strand
GAGAGTGTGGAAAAGAAGTTATGAAACGGGTACAAGCAGGTTGGAATGGGTGGACAAAAGTTTCAGAGGTTCTTTGTGATAGAAGAATTTCATCTAGAATGAAAGGAAAATGTTTACAAAACAGTGGTGAGACCAGCAATGCTGTATGGTTTGGAGACAGTGGCACTGAGCAAAGCAGATATATATATATATATATATATATATATATATATATATATATATACACACACATACATATATATATATACACACATACATATGTATATATATATATTTTTATATGTGTGTGTGTATATATACATATACCCCTCCTTGAGCTGCCACCTTATCGTGGTGGAGGGGTTTGCGTGTCCCAGTGATCCTGGGAGCTATGTTGTCGGGGGCCTCATGCCCCTGGAAGGTTCACCCGAGGCAAGCAGGTCCCAGGCTGAAAAGACCTGAACCCTAACCCTAACCCAGGCTCAGAAGACTCCTATGAAGAAGAAAAATCATGGATCCAGTTTTCCCCTGCCCGGACGCAGGTCACCAGGGCTTCCCCCTGGAGCCAGGCCAGGGGTAGGGGCTCGATGGCAAGCGCTTGGTGGCCGGGCCTGCACCTATGGTAGTCTGCCGGGCACAGCCCAAAGGGAGGACATGGGTTCCCCTTCCCTTGGGCTCACCACCCACAAGAAGGACCAAGGGAGTCGGGTGCAGTGTGAGCTTGGCGGTGGCCGGAGCGGGGGACCTTGGCGGTCCAACCCTCGGCTGCAGAAGCTGGCTCTAGGGACATGGAATGTCACCTCTCTGGCAGGGAAGGTGCCGAGCTGGTGCGCGAGGACGAGAGATTCCCACTAGCTATAGTTTAACCCACTGCAACACACAGCGTGGGGTCTGGAACGAGGCCTCTCGAGAGGGGCTGGACCCCGGTGAGACACGCCGGGCAGGAGTGGACATATTGTTTTCCCCCGAATCGGCGCCTGCACGTTGGGGTTCAACCCGGTGGACGAGAGGTTAGACTCCCTTCACCTTCAGGTGGGGGGCATGAGTTCTGACTGTTGTTTGTGGCTATCCACCCAACTGCAGTTCAGTATACCCAGCCTTCTTGGGGTCCTTAGAAGGGATGCTAGAAACCACTCCCTCTGGGGACTCCCTCGTTCTACTGGGAGATTTCAACGCTCACGTGGGCAACGACGGTGCAACCTGGAAGGGCGTGATTGGGAGGAGCAGCCCCCCTGATCTGAATCTAAATTTTGTTATTGGACTTCTGTGCTCGCTACGGATTGTCCATAATGAACACCATGTTCAGGCATAAAGGTGTCCATATGTGCACTTGGCACCAACGCACCTTAGGCTACAGTTCTTAGATTGACCTTGTGGTCTGCTGGGAATGTCTGGAAGAGTCCCCTGTCAGGGAAAGCTTCAACACCCACCTCCGGCAGAGCTACAACCACGTCCCGAGGGAGGCGGGGGACATTGATTCCGAATGGGCCATGTTCCGTGCTTCAATTGTCGAGGCGGCAACCCTCGAACCCACTGGTGGACCCCAGCAGTGAGGGTTGCTGTCAAGCTGAAGAAGGAGTCCTATCGGGCCTTTTTGGCCTGCGGGACTCCGGAGGCAGCGGACAGGTACCAGCAGGCCAAGCGGCATGCAGCCACAGCGGTCGCCGAAGCAAAAACTCGGGTGTGGGAGGAGATGGAGAGGCCATGGAGAACGACCTCCAGTGGGCTTTGAGGAGATTTTGGTCCACTATCCGGCGTCTCAGCGGGGAAGCAGTGCTCTGTCAACACTGTGTACAGTGGGAGCGGGACGCTGCTGACCTCAACGCGGGACGTCGTGGATCGGTGGCAGGAATACTTCTCAGGCCTCCTCAATCCCGTCAAAACACCTTCCAATGAGGAAGCAGAGCCGGGAGACCCTGGAGGGGGTCCTCCTATCTCCGGGGCTGAAGTTGCTGAAGTAGTCAAAAAGCTCTTCAGTAGCGGGGCCCCGGGGGTGGAGGAGGTCCGCCCTGGGTTCCTCAAGGCTCTGGATGCTGTCCTGGTTGACATGTCTCTGCAGCATTACGTGGACATCGGGGACAGTGCAGCTGGACTGGCAGACCGGGGTGGTGATCTCCCTATTTAAAAAGGGGGATCGGAGGATGTGCTCCAATTACAAGGGGATCACACTCCTCAGCCTCCCTGGCAAAGTCTATTCAGCGGTGCTGGAGAGGAGGGTCTGCCGGGTCGTCAAATCTCGGATTCAGGAGGAGCTGTGTGGTTTTCGTCCTGGTCGTGAACGGTGGACCAGCTCCATACCCTCAGCAGGGTTCTCGGGGGGGCATGGGAGTTTTCCCAACCGGTCTACATGTGTTTTGTGGACTTGGAGAAGGCATTTGACCGTGTACCGCGGCCAGTCCTGTGGGGGGTTCTCCGGGAGTATGGGGTACCGACCCCCGTTATACGGGCTGTTCGGTCTGCCGGGGAGTCAGAGCTTGGTCTGCATCGCCAGTTGTAAGTCGGACTCGTTCCCGGTGAGAGTTGGACTCCGCCAGTGCTGCCCTTTGTCACCGATTCTGTTCATAACTTTCATGGACAGAATTTCTCGGTGCAGCCGAGGTGTCGAGGGGATCCGCTTTGGTGGCCACAGGATGAAGTCTCTGATTTTTGCAGACGATGTGGTCCTGTTGGCTCCATCAGGCCATGATCTCCAGCTCTCGCTGGAGCGGTTCGCAGCCGAATGTGAAGCGGCCGGGATGAGGATCAGCACTTCCAAATCAGAGACTATGGTGCTCAACCGGAAACTGGTGGAGTGCCCACTCCGGGTCGGGGAAGAGGTCCTGCCCCAAGTGGAAGAGTTCAAGTATCTCGGGTGAGGGAAGTTGTTCACGAGTGAGGGAAGGATGGAGCGGGAGATCGACAGGCGGATCAGTGCAGCGTCTGCAGTGATCCGGACTTTGTACCGGTCTGTCATGGTGAAGAGGAAGCTGAGCCATAAGGTGAAGCTCTCAATTCATTTATTTCAACGCTCACGTGGGCAACAACAGTGCGACCTGGAAGGGCATGATTGGGAGGAATGGCCCCCCTGATCTGAACCAGAGTGGTGTTTTGCTATTGGACTTCTGTGCCCACAACGGATTGTCCATTCCAAACACCATGTTCAGGCATGAATGTGTCCATAAGTACACATGGCATCAACAGCTCTTTGATCGACCTTGTGGTCGTATCATCAGACTTGCAGCTGCATGTCCTGGACACTCAGGTGAAGAGAGGGGCCGAGCTGTCAACTGATCATCACCTGGTGGTGAGCTGGCTCCAGCAGTGGGGGAGGATGCCGGCCAGACCTGGCAGACCCAAACGTAACGGGGCCTCGGGGATGGATGAGGTCCGCCCTGGATTCCTCAAGGCTGTGGATGCTGTAGGGCTGTCCTGGCTGACACGCCTCTGCAGCATTGGGTGGACGTCGGGGACAATGCCGCTGGACTGGCAGACCAGGGTAGTGATTCCCCTTTTTAAAAAGGGGGATCAGAGGATGTGCTCCAACAACAGGGGGATCACACTCCTCAGCCTCCCTGGTAATGTCTATTCAGCTGTTGTGGAGAGGAGGGTCCGCTGGGTCGTTGAATCTGTTGGAGGAATGTGGTTTTCGTCCAGGTCGTGGAACAGTGCCCCAGCTCCATACCCTCAGCAGGGTTCTCGAGGGGGCATGAGTGTTTGTCCAACCAGTCTACATGTGTTTTGTGGATTTGGAGAAGGCATTCGACTGTGTCCTTCAGGCAGTCCTGTGGGGGGTGCTCCGGGAGTATGGGGTACCGACCCCCGTTATATAGGCTGTTCGGTCCCTGTATGCCCGGTGTCGGAGCTTGGTCCATATTGGTGGTTATAAGTCGGACCCGTTTCCAGTGAGAGTTGGACTCCGCCAGGGTTGCCCTTTGTCATCGATTCTGTTCATAACTTTTATGGACAGAATTTCTAGGCCCAGCCCGGGCATCGAGGGGATCTGGTTTAGTGGCCACGGGATCAGTAACTCTGGGTCTTGTTCACAAGTGAGGGAAGGATGGAGCAGGAGATCGACAGGCAGATTGGTGCAGCGTCTGCAGTGATGTGGACTCAACCAGTCAATCTACTTTCCTTCCTTAACCTTTGGTCACGAGCTGTGGGGAGTGACTGAAAGAATGAGATCACGGATACAAGCGGCCAAAATGAGTTTTCTCTGCAGGGTTGCCGGACTCTCCCTTAGAGATAGGGAGAGAAGTTCGGCCATCTGTCGGCCAGCCCCTGCTCCTCCACATACAGAGGAGTCAGATGAGGTGGCTCGGCTATCTGGTCAGGACAAGCTGGAGAAACTATGTCTCCAGGCTGGCCTGGGAGCGCCTTGGGGTCCCCCCAAAAGAGCTGGATCATGTGGCTGGGGAGAAGGAAGTCCGGGCCTCCCTGCTCCAGTTGCTGGACTCAGCAACCTGACCATGGGTGAGCGGGGAAAGATTTATGTTTATATTAATATATATATATATATACATATACACACACACACACACACACACACACACACACACACACACACACACGCACGCACGCACGCACGCACGCACACATACATGCATACAAACATACATACATACATATGTGTGTGTGTGTGTGTGTTGTCTGTGTGTATATATATATATATATATATATATATATATATATATATATATATATATATATATATATATATATAAAAATATATGCATAGTAGCATCTCATTGGGCGTGTTCAACAATTACAAGTGCTTGATAAAGAAACTTTTCTTTAACTAGCAGTTACGTCCAAAAACCTACAATGGCAGTCGCTCAAAAGCCTGTTACCTTTGCACCTCTCAAACACTCTCGCAAGCACACGCCCCAACTCTCCAATTCAAAAAACATTCACAGCCTGTAGTAAATAACAGAACTCTGAAGATTCCTCTCAACAGTACTGCAGGGTTGCTGCACAGCTCCACCTCACAAAAACCTTTAACCCAAGGGTCACACAAAAAGTCCCTGAGATGAGCCGGAGGTCTTCTCTGTCTCTGAGGCCGCCTTGGAGTGAAAAAGAATGGCTGCACTTGTAGTCTCAGACTGCTGATGAGCAAGGGGTGAGTTTAGGGGTGTGTGTGTGTGTGTGTGGGCGAGGGGGGGGGTTAGGGGGAACAGTCCCTGAACCTGGGGGTGTAGCTGTTTTATCTCTCCTGGCAGGCGTAGAGAATCCAGGGTTCTGATGTGGATGGGCATCACCTCTGTAGGGGCATGACCTGTACCTGCTAAGGACCACCCGTCTCCCCTGAGGAGGCAGCTGGACCCTAAATACCACCTCAACCAACATTTCCAATACCTCACAAGGCCCCATCCATTGACTGTCCATCTTAGGGCTCTGGCCCTTCTTCCTCTGTCCAGGTCCCATGTCATAAAATCCCTTCCTCTTTCCCTCATATCATAATATCTTTTTCTGTCTCATGGCCGCTTTCTGCAGCTGGTCACTTGCAAAGGCATGAGCTGACTCCATCTAGTCCTTGGAGCCTTCTGCTGTATTCTGGTTCTGGTGGAACCGCCGGTGTGTCTGGGGGTATTTGAAACACCATTTCCACTGGCATCCACTGCTCTCATCCCAATATGAACAGGGAAGGTGTGCATGAGGTGGATTCCTGCACAGCTGACCTGTTGGCCAGTAAGATGAGGAGGAGGCGTATGTCCCAGTCACATTTATGTTCTGCAGTGAGGATGCTGAGTTGTTTTGCCAGGGTTCTGTTAAATTGTTCCACAAGCCCATTACTCTAAAGATACAAAAGGCGTAGTTTGAGTCTTGCACATCCCGAGACGCTCACACATGGCAGAAAACACGCCTGACTTGAAGTTTCTTCCTTGGTCATTGTGGATGACCTCAGGTGCCCCAAACCTGGTAAACATGCCCTCCACCACAGCATTGGCAACAGTCCCTGTCTCTTGCTCATGTATGGTATATACCTCAAACCATTTCATGAAATAGTCCATGGTGACCAGAACATAACAGTTGCCATTGTCCATGCAAGGAAATGAACCCATTATGTCCACCGCCACTCTCTCCACAGGCGGAAACATAGGACTAAAAACTACTACGTCCCTCTGCCGGTACAGAAAGCAGTCTTTGGTCTGGCCACAGGGCTGAGGGGCACTTGCCAATACCCACTGCATAGGTCTAACGAGCAGAGCCAGAATGAGCCAGATACCAGGTCTAGAGACTCCTCGATGCAGGGCAGTGGGTGTGAGTCTTTCTTGGTCATACTGTCAAGCGGCCTGCAGTCAACACAGAACCTCATTTTTATGTTGTTCTTCTTGTTGACCATGACAGTGCCTGAGGCCCACGATGGCTTAATAATGCCAGCCTTCTTCATCTCCTCGATTGAGCTATTAGCAGCTGCCTGGTGTGCCAGGGGAAGGCTGCAGGGGCCCGTCTTGATGGGCCGGGCATCACCTTGCACAAGGTGTGTCAGCCCCCCTTCCTTCTCTGTTAGGACGAAAATGTCCTAAAATTTCAGCACCAACTACCAAAGGTCCTCCTGCTGCCTAAGTACGTTATTGCGGTTGCACTCCAGGACGAAAATGTCCTAAAATTTCAGCACCAACTACCAAAGGTCCTCCTGCTGCCTAAGTACGTTATTGCGGTTGCACTTCCATACCTCCCTTAGTGCTGCCAGTCTGCAAACTCCGCAGGCCACCGTTTGCAGGTCCAGGGCAGTGGGTTGCATACCAACTGGAGTATGGGGTGTCGGGCACAAGGTTGTCGGGGGGGCATTCATCATGTGCCTCTGCAGCTCACAAGGTTGGTGGGAGTGGTCTTGGGGCATGAGTGGGGTGCACCATTTCTACTTTGGGTCCCCCTGAAAAAGCCAGTGTGGTCTAACACAAACCAGGAGGCCCTTAGGAAGTCACTACAGACTCATAGTCACTATGAGCAGACCTTCCTATGACCTCTCTCTCCAAGGCTCCAATGCCTCCTGTAGAGTACAGGGGTATGCGAACTGTGTTTGTATGTGCAGCTTTATTGGAGTTATGGCCTGGATGAACTGGTCCCTGGCCAGCTTGTCCTGCACTTCAGCCAGTATGTGGGCATACACTCTCTTTGCCAGGGTTTCTATGTCGTTAACTAGCACATGGAGCGGCTCCCAGCCTGTCTCTCCCTGTTTGATAGCTCAAAGCACAGGAAACTAGGGTGGTTGCATTGTCCAAAACGCTGCTGCAGAGCACCAACTAAAGCGCTGTAGTCTCTTTCGGCTGGCCAAAGCAGCAGAAAGCATATTGACGTTTCATCAGTAAGACACAGAGCCAGCTGGAGTGCTTTATTGTCCTCTGACCAGCCTGCAGCCCAATGCAATAGTTCTAATTGGTTGTGGAATGCCTCCCATTTTACTTTACAAGAGTATTTCAGCATCTTGAAATGGAACTGATTACATTCCCGTCCGGCCCCGCATTCCCCCTGCCGACCATTCTCCTTGCGGCACGCTCTTCCACACTCGGTGAGCAAAAGCCTGCGCAGATCAGCAGATCAAACCCAGGTGTTTTACTTCTGACACCACTGTGGTGTCCATTCGGACATGTTAAACAATTACGAGTGGTTGGTAAACAAAACCGTTTTTTGTGATGGTTCTTGTGGCATGTGACATGTGGCTCTGACCTCAGAACTGAAACACTCGCCCTCTGTCTGGCTTGTACTTAAAAGTACACTTGGAAAAGTCCAAATGTATTCATGTCTTGTGAAAATGTAATGGCTTGATGTCCAGTGATGCAGAAAATACACTGTTTGCACACAGTTAAATTCAGTGTTGCTTTTTACTAAGCTATGTATATTAATGTTTGTGACACCTAACCTCTCTCTTTCCAACCAACTTCATGTCCTATTTCACTATAATCCATCAGTCTTCTCTTTGGTCTGGCTGGCAGTTCCAACCTCGGCATCCTTCTACCAATATATTCACTATCCTGTTTCTGTAGATGACCAAACCATCTCAGTCTGGCCTTATCTGCGAAACACACATTACCCCGGACACTTTTCTTGACCCGTTCCAACTTGCATTTCCTCGCCTCTTTTCCACACTCCAAATTGCTATGAACTGTTGACCCTAGGTACTTAAAATCCTCTACTTTTGTCTCCAATCACTGTTCCACTTGGGGCCCTCTAATAAACACGTCTGTTGTGTCTAATTCCTCTCCTTTCAAGGGCATACGTCTCTAGATTTTACTCCACGTGTTCCCTGCTCTTACTACAGATCACATTATCATCCACAAACATGGTCCATGGAGTATCCCATTTAACCTCATCTCTCACCTTAGGCATGAAGCGATACTGCTGACCTCTGCTCTCTGTCTAGTTTCCATAACTCTTTCCCATAACTCCATCAACTTTATTCCTCTATAGTTACCAGAATTCTTCACATCTCCCTTGTTCTTAAAAATGGGAACCATCACACTTTTCCATTCCTCTGGTCTGGTCTTATGCTCAAAGATCCTGGTGAATAATCTAACGAGGAACTCTATGGCCACCTTCATTCACTGGGAAACAAACTGGACAAACTTCAGCTGTGCTTCACAGCAACTGGCTATGTGGATGAGTGTCAGACTCTGCACTGCAGTTATCAGGCTTCCAACTCTTCAGAGGGAAATGAGACACACAACTTTTCGGCAAAACAAAAGATGGAGCATTTTGTTTTTACACAACAGCACGAACAGTAGCTTGGGCGATGATCTGAGAGTGATTCAAAAACACTGTTCTCCCAATCTGGAATCTTTTATCCATTCAATGCAAATGATTTTATTCCCTTCGTCAGTTTGCCTCATCCATCCTGGTCGGTGTTTATGTTCCACCGCTAACCATCGTTGTTACAGTTGGGAGGTCAGACCCACATGCAAGGACTCCGTACCAAACAAATAGGGGTTGAAAACAAGTTTAGGGGAGAACAGGTACATAAACTAGTAGGGGTAAAAAGAGGCAAGGGAACAAGCAGGAGGTGCTTGCATACACCAACAAGGGCAAACCTGGTCAGGGACGGGTGGCAAGGTGAAAGTTGCTAGCATTAACTGATGAGAGAAGAAGCTGAGTAGGGGATGGACGGCTCGGCGGAAGTCGCTGGCATACACTGATGAGGGAAGAAGTCCGGTTGGGAAAGGGCAGAAGGCACTAGCATACACAGACAAAAGAAAGCCAGGTTGGGTCACTGGCAGCCAGGCAAGTAGCTCATGCGTACATTGACAAGGGAACCCAAGTTTGGACAAGCGGCCGGGCAAAAATGCACTGGCATACACTCATAATGTAAAAATGTATGTATACGCGTGTGTGGGAATGTATGGTGACTTATGTGCATATGTGTTTGCACTGATATTTGTGTGTATATATCTTTCCTGTTTTGTTATTTTTCCTCTAATGTTGCTGCTGCAACACCCGAATTTCCCCTATGGGGATCAATAAAGTATTATCTTATCTTATCTTAAGGGGAGAGAGAAGCCCAGTCAGGGGCAGGCAGCCAGGCGGAAGGCGCGAGCATACACCGATGAGGGAAGCAGGGTCAGGATGGGTGGCCAGGTGAGAGGCACTTACATACGGAAAGGAGCGAATGGGGAGGGATGGCGTTGGAGACAGAAAAGAGCAAATGGTAAGAGACGGGACAGGAGACAAAGGGAAATTAGCAAATGACCCAGCAACCAATGAGACTCAAAGCTCCGCATTTTCAGCCCTCACTGATTGCCGGTAACCGGCGAGCATATGCGCTGCAATCCACTGTGGGTGTGTGCTTGCCAAGCGCACGCCTGCCGTGAGCCTGATCCTGACAACCATGCAGTAGGCACAGTGGTGCAGGAAGCACTGCATATGCTCGCCGACCAGATACTGAGTGTAGAGCAGACACACCCGGACTCTGTAGTTATTGTCCTTGGTGACTTTAAGAAGGGTAACCTCACCTCTGTACACCCAAAATACAGTCAGTTCATTAAACGCCAGACCAGAGAAGAGAGCACTCTGGATCACTGTTACACGACAGCAGTGCTTATCACGCCACCCCCCCGAGCTGCGCTGGCCCTTTCTGACCACATTATGGTCAACCTGATTCCTGAATATATGCAGAAATTAAAATTTGCAAACCAGTTGTGAGGAAGTTGACCAGTGAAGCTGTTGAGGACATGTTCAAATAGGCAAAATACAGATTTAGCAAGGAGGTGTGGGAAGCTAAATGGCTGTACTCAAAGAAACTACATCCCAATTCTCAGTCAATGACTGTGCTTCTGTCAGGAAAGGGCTCAGACTGATTAGCAATTTCAAACCAACCCCCCCCACTCCATGCACAATGCACATCTGGCCAACGACCGGAACGAGTTGTATTGTCACTTTGAAAGACAATGGGACACACCTCACTCCATCCCCAGTGTCAGCGCACTCCAGCTCCAGCACACCAACCCCAACCCCTCCATCACAGCAGAAGCTGGGAGTGCCCCAGAGCCACTCAACCCAGATCCCCTCCCCCGCCAACCCAGTAATACCTCTTTCCCTTCTGGAAAGGGATGTGAAATAGTGTCTCTGTCTCTCCATCCTCCCTGTAGCACTGTGCTGACCAGCTGTCTGCAGTGTTTACTGACATATTTAACGCCTCACTGGAGACGTGCCATGTACCAGTCTGCCTCAAGTCTGCTTCCATCATCATTCCCATCCAACCAAGAAACAACGACCACAGAACTCAAACACTACAGACCCATCGCCCTCACCTCTGTTGTGATAAAATATTTTGAGCGCCTTGTGTTGTCCAACCTAATATCCATCACATACCCTCTCCTTGACCCACTGCAGTTCAGCTACAAGATTGTGAATGACGCAGCCAACTTGGCCCTCCACTTATCACACGGCACCTGGACACAGCAGGTACTTATGCCAGGATCCTGTTTGTAGATTTCAGCTCTGAATCCACCTACAGGTGGGAGATTGACAACCTGGTGACCTGGTGCAGTCAGAACAACTTGGAGTTAAATGCTCTGAAGACTGTGGAGATGGTCGCAGACTGAAGGAAGAGCCCAGCCCCACCCGCCCCCATCATACTGAGAGACTACCCAGCTGGCACTGGACACAGACTATTTGCATCACTGCCCTCTGGCAGGAGGCTGAGGTCCATCAGGACCGATACCTCTCGCCACAACAATTTCTTCCTGTCTGCGGCCTGCCTCATCCATAAGATACGGGACCCCCACTGACACCATTTTGAGCCCTTCTCTCTTGCACTACTGTGCACCAATTATACTTGTCCTGTTTTCACTTTTTTATTCACTTTTTATTTCACTGTTGTCCGCTAAGCACCGAAAAACCACAGCAAATTTCTTGTGTTTGAAAAAAAATACCTAGCGAAAGAATATATAATAATAATAGTAGTAATAAGTAGTTTAGAATAATCTTGAAAGATGAGACGCTGTGTCCTTGTGTTTATGATTTCCTGTAAGACAATGGTGCATGTGTTTACATAGAAGTACATGAGCACAGCAGAAGAACGGGCAACCACAAAAACAAGGGGACCTTCGGCAGAAGGCAACAGGTTGCACCCAGGAAGGCCAAGGATGCCTGAGGACAAGACAAGAGAGCATGAGAGAGAGAGGGGCTAACCATGGAGGAGAGAAGACAGGTCATGAAACAGGTCATTCAGTTTCCACTCCTTTTGCTTTTGCTTTGCTTTTGTCCTCTTCATCTTCCTTGTCACCATTTTCATCCCACAAATCACCATCCTGCGCTGTCTGGCTACACTCTCACCCACCACTACTGTGCAGTCAAGGAAATCAATGATCTCCTTGAGATTACATCGTCTGTATGAGATGTAGTCTACTTGTTTGCTCCCACCTGCACTCTGATAAGTTAGCCTATGTTTCTGCTTCTTCTGGGAAAAAAAATGATTCATGACAGTTATTTCCATCCTTTTCACAAAGTCTACCACCATCTGTTTGTCTATGCTGCTATCTTGGATGCCAAACCTGCCCACCACTTCTTCATCACCTCGGTTGCCTTCACCAACGTGTCCATTGAAGTCGACACCAAAAGACACTCGCTCACATTTGGGGAATTCTGCATCACTTCATCCAACTCACTCAAGAATGTCTCCTTCACTCTAACTCACATCTGACCTGGGGGACAACCACTAACAATATTTAGCAGCATACCTTCAATTTCCAGCTCCAGACTCAATGTATCTGGAAGTCTTTTCACCTCTGGAACATTCCTAAAAAACTCTTCCTTCAAGATTGCTTCTACTTCATTTATCTTCTATCAATATCATAATAGCACAACTTAAATCTGCTCCTTAAGCTTCTGGCCTTTTTACCTTACGACCTGGTCTTCTCTACATTTTATCCAGGTATTTTTCTGGGCCTGGGATCAGCTCAGAAAGACACTGGCTTGTGTCCCCCTGAGGCTGCATTGGTCAACCCAGACCACAGTGTGGGAATTATATATTGGACATTATCTTGGAATATCTTGGGGTTCCCCAGGAAGTTGTTAGAGTGTGTCGCTGTTAACAGGATCATGTCAGTTAACCAAGTAAGTAGGCAACCACTATAACCAAGCAGTGGAACAATGAATGGATAAATCTTGAACGATTTATAACTGAATAGTAAAGTGAAAAAAAAATCAAAGTACAGCTAAAACTTGTGTTACTTTTTTTGATCAAGACCTCATACTCCATATTCTCAATCAATATAAACACTTTGAATGAAAAATGTTTCTTCCCACACTGGTAGGCCAGTCCAGTCACTGAGATGAACATGAATGGCTCAATCATGAATTGTAAGTTTAAATTAAATAAAATCTATTTCAGGTTGAAGACTTCAGCTAAATTTCAAAGTTGATACATTGTGTAGCAACCAGGTTTACTCAGACGAAAGTCCTGGGTTGACAGACGCTGGGCTGGACAGGTGAAGGTTGAGACAGGTAGTGCTGCACAGCTGGGCGTTGAACTGTAAGAAGGGTCCTAGCATCCAAGCTTGTCTGAGGGGAGCCCGGTTGGGAGACAGTCGGCCGTGCGGAAGGGGCATACACCGACAAGAGGGAAGAACAGGGACCCGGGCGAAATCAGGGAGAGTGGCCACAACTTATTGTCATCTGACTGAAGTAAATCTGACTATGTCAGAATGCCAGCAGCTCGAAATGAACAATCTTCAAATTAGTTGGAAATTTCAGACATTTTTATCATGATGTGCTGCATCTTAGCTACATGTTTAGGGAATCTCCATGGACCATGATGTTTGCAGATGATATTGTGATCTGTAGTGAGAGCAGGGAACAGGTTGAGGAAAATCTTGAGAGTTGGAAGTTTGCTCTCGAAAGGAGAGGAATGAAGGTTAGTCGCAGCAAGATAGAATATATGTGTGTGAATGAGAGGAACCTGGGTGGTACGGTGAGGCTACAGGGAGTGGAGATCAAGAAGTTGGAGGATTTCAGGTACTTCGGGTCAACGGTCCAGAGCAACGGAGAGTGTGGACAAGAAGTTATGAAACGGGTTCAAGCAGGTTGGAATGGGTGGAGAAAAGTTTCAGGGGTTCTTTGTGATCAAAGAATTTCATCTAGAATGAAAGGAAAGGTTTACAAAACAGTGGTGAGACCAGCGATGCTGTATGGTTTGGAGACAGTGGCACTGAACAAAAGACAGGAGGCAGAGCAAGAGGTAGCAGAAATTAAGATGTTGAGGTTCTCTTTGGGAGTGACAAGGATGGATAGGATCAGAAACGAGTCCATCAGGGGGACAGCTCAAGTTAGATGTTTTGGAGAGAAGGTCAGAGAAACCAGACTGAGATGGTTCGGTCATGTACAGAGGAGGGATAGGGACTATATTGGTAGACGGATGCTGGTATGAGAGATGCCGGGCAGGAGGTCTGGAGGAAGACCGAAGAGAAGATTTATGGACGTCGTGAGAGAAGATTTGAAGGTAGTTGGTGTGAGAGGAGGATACAGAGAATAGGGTCAGATGGAGAGGTTGATTCGCTGTGGTGACCCCTGAAAAGGGAAAAGCCAAAAGGAAAAGAAGAAGACTGTTTGATGTCCTACACATTTCATGCTGAAATCATCATAAATCAAAGGGATCCTCGGTTACACTGTGTAGAAAAGCATCAGTCCCTTTGTTTCACTTGGACAGAGAAGTTTCACCCAAATGCGATGTGTATACGTCATCAACCCAGCGTGCATTGTAGTCATAAAAACAATGGTGGTGCCCTGGGTTTAAAAATGTGTTATAAATTGCGATTTTTAAAGAATAAAAATTCTTTGTGATTTTTTTTGACAACACATTGTAGTATGAGACAAACACTAAAGCTTATATACGCCAATTAGTTCCTCCAGGCGGGGGTTCCCTTTAAGAATTCTTCATTGTGTTCATGTCATTTATGAGTGATTAGCTTTAACACAAACATATGTGGGGCTTTGTTAACCATGTCTTAGTGCTTGGGAAGAACTTTAACTCGAACACCGCTCTCACGTTAAGCTATTATTTCCTTCTTAAGATCAACTGTAATTATTAACTTATCCTTGACAGACTACTTTTAACTTTTTGGTGAGCCATAATGAGGGTTAGCTGACTGAAAAAAGCACAAAAAAGCAGTGTAACAGGGGAAAACAACTATGAACGATGCACTGCAACACCACAATGTGAAAAGCCCATCATTTTGTTTGCTTGTTTGTTTGTGCACTGAGACTTGTTTAAAGCTTGAGTCAAAATTTGATCGAAACCTCTGTTTCTATGGCCGATTTATTCAAGATTTGGGGCATTCGGAAACCGAGGTTCTACTGTACAGTATTCTGTATATTCAGGTGCAAAATATATATTTTGCCACTTTAGAGGCAAAGCATTCCTATGTCTCTGCTTCTCTGCTTCCCTTCAGGAAAGGTGCCAGTACCTTGTTCCAGGTTTATCTCTAGCAGCACAGAAATGCCGGACTCATAAAGTCCAATTGACATTCCCTACTATTGGGCAGCCAGAGCTGCATCTTGATTGGCTCCATGTTAGAAATTACCAAGAACTCCTCCGCAACAGCTCAAAGACCCCAAAAGACTCACTCGACCTTAACATGGGGCAGCATTTATAGTGATATGGACAGACATGGGCCAAAACATGGTCTCCAAAACATGGTGCCTGTATAATAAAAGTGTGGCTTTGAACAACAGCAGAACTGAGCCATGCCTCAGTACTGCAACTGTTTCAGGCACAAGTGCGCTTTCCTAATATCTTGGCAATTTGTCATCAATGACCGCTTTAATTTTTCCCCACTTCCAATGATAACCAAGTACATCTACTCAGCTTGTGAAGAAAAATGCTGGCCATATTCTCGGGGGATTTCTTACCACATTGTTCTTCCCTCTGCCGTATTTTCTCCATCCATCCGTCCATCTTCTGCCTTATTGGAAGTCGGGTTGTCGGGGCGGCAGCTGGAACAGAGAAGCTCAGTCTTCTCTCTCCCCAGCCACATGGTCCAGCTCTTCTGGATGGATCCCAAGGCGTTCCCAGGCCAGCCTGGAGTCACTCCAGCGTGTCCTGGGTCTTCAATGTGGCCTCCTCCCAGATGGACATGCCCAGAATACCATACCCCAGGAGGCAACCTGACCAGATGCCCAAGCTACCTCATCTGACCCCTCACTATGCGGAGGAGCAGCGACTCTACTCTGAGCCCCTCCGGCCGAACTTCTCACCCTATCTCTCATGGAGAGTCTGGACACCCTGTGGAGAAAACCCATTTTGACTTCTTGTATCTGCGATCTTGTTCTTTCGGTCACTACCCACAGCTCATGATCATAGATGAGTGTAGGAACATAGATCAATCAGTAAATTGAAAGCTTCGCCTTACGGCTCAGCTCCCTCATCACCACGATATACCGGTACAGAGTCCGCATCACTGCAGATGCTTCACCAATCCGCCTGTCAATCTCCCGCTCCATCCTTCCCTCTCTTGTGAACAAGACCCCGAGATAGTTGAACTCCTCCACTTGGTGCAGGACCTCTTGCCCGACCCAGAGTGGGCATTCCACGTTTTGAGCACCATGGTCTCGGATTTGGAGGTGCTGATCCTCATCCCCCAGCGTGTCTCATTCCGCTGAGAGCTGGAGATCATGGACTGATGTAGCCAACAGAAAAAGCAGAGACTCGATCCTGTTGCCACAAAAACCAGATCTCCTCAACACCCTTGCTGCGCCTAGAAATTCTGTCCATAAAAATTATGAACAGAATCTGTGACAAAGGGCAGCCCTGGCGGAGTCCAACTCTCACCAGAAAAGAATCCGACTTAAAACAGGCAATGCCGGAGCACCCCCCACAGGATTGCCCACGGGACACGGTCAAATACCTTCTCGAGATCTACAAAACACATGTAAACTGGTTGGGTAAACTCCCATGCCCCCTTGAGGACCCAACTGAGGGTACAGAGCTGGTCCACTGTTCCACGACCAGGATGACAACCACCCTCCTCTCCTTCACAGCTGAATAGACCTTACCAGGGAGGCCGAGGAGTGGGATCCCCCTGTTGTTGGAGCATACCTTTCCATCCCCCTTTTAAAAAGGAGAATTACCACCCTAGTATGCCAGTCCAGCGGAACTGTCCCCGACGTCCATGCAATGCTGCAGAAGCGTGTCAGCCAGGACAGCCCTACAACATACAGAGCCTCGAGGAACCCAGGGAAGACCTCATCCAACCTGGGCCCCTGCTTCTAAAGAGCTTTTTGACTACTTCAGCCATTTCAACCCCATGGGGCTCCGGAGGCAGCTGACAGCTGCTGTCTTTTCTGTTAGACTGAAATGCTGGTACAGTGCAATAATTGTAATTGCCACATAGTGACCTATAAGAATGTGTGGGAGAATAGTTAGGCCAATAGATGGTCAAAACATACCATGTTTTGCCAGTGAGATTATCAATCCCATTTGAAAAAAACATGACCATAACTATTGAAACTACACAATGTGAAAGCATATGAATCGATAACATTTTATCAATATCGGTGGAAAGACTAAATCTGCATGTTAGTCAACCAATGTCAACAAATGTTTATACAAAGTACAGGTTCATGTAACTCTTTTACCAAGGTTTGGGATGTAATGGATAAGTTAAACAGTGTGTATACTTAAAGTTAGAGACTGTTTTATTTGTAAAATAACCATATTAATGCCAATATTTCATAGACAAAGTAAAAAATAACCATAATGCCATTGACATCATAATAAAAATTCCATTAAAGCAGAAACAGAATTTCTGCAAAATTAAACTCCCTTTTTTCTTAGACACAGTAGTGAAATATAGATCTAAAATGTTGTCAAAATTCATGAACCCAAAATGAAAACCGGTCTTTACTATCAAAGGTGACAGTATCCTTTAAAAAAACAAAAAAACAAAACAAATGGATTGCTCTCAGTAAAAGTGGATTACCATAAAACTATGGAGTTATAGCCCTGATCCTCACGTATCACCACATCACAGATTGTTTCATTGCTCAAATATGACAGCAAATAGATGCAAAATGGCAAAACTCATCTCAAAAGTGGAGATAAAGGATTGCAAATTGACAGTGTTTGTACAGTGAGTGCTGAGTGTTTTTTAAGGAGTGGGCAACAAAATATTTTTTCACTTCATATTCATGCTTTGCTAAAAGGCCAAATCCTTTCATGTAATGGGGTTTACATGTACTTTAATTCCATTATGTCAATTATATTAGTTCACACAAACACTCCACCTGTTTCTTGCCAGGCCCCTCTGTCAAATATTAGAACCCATTGTGGCACATGAGAAAAAAGAAATTCCCACTAGGTGTGTCGGTGCCACGTGTACATATGGACACCTTTATGCCTGAATATGGTGTTTGTAATGGACAATCCGTAGCGGGCTCAGAAGTCCAATAGCAAAACCCCACTCGGGTTCAGATCAAGGGGGCCGTTCCTCCCAATCACGCCCTTCCAAGTCGCACTGTCTTTATCCACGTGAGCATCCCAGAAGAACGAGGGAGTCCCCAGAAGGAGCACTCTCAAGCAGTCCCTCGAAGGGCCCCAAGAAGGGTGGGTATACTGAGCTGCTGTTGGGTGCATAGCTACAAACAAGGGCGAGGAAGGCTACCCTCTCATCCACCGGGTTAAACGCCAACATGCAGGCGCCGATTCGGGGGCAATCAATACGCTCACTCCTGCTCGGCGACTCTCACTAGGGGCAACTCTAGAGTAAAAAAGAGTCCAGCCCCTCTCAAGAGGCCTGGTTCCAGGCCCGACGCTGTGCGGCGAGGTGATTCCAACTATATTTAGTCGGAATCTCTCAGTCTCACACACAAGCTCGGGCTCTTTCCCTGCCAGAGAAGTGACATTCAATGTCCCTAGAGCCAGTTTCTACAGCCGAGGGTTGGACCTCCAAGATCCCCCCTCCGGCCACTGCCTGGCTCACACTGCACCTGACTCCCTTGGCCCTTCCTGTGGCTGGTGAGCCCAGGGGAAGGGGGTCCCATGTCGTCCTTAATATATATATATATATATATATATATATATATATATATATATATATACATATATTATTCCTCTTACCTGCTCCCCTCAGGGTGACTTTTATCATACATTACCCTAACAATTTTCATCATCTATTCCAACCTGTTTGAGTGCATCTCTTCACCTCCTTTCCTCACTCCCCACTGCTCTGGACTGTTCACCCTAAGTACACAAAATCCTCCACTTTCTTTATCTCCACTCCCAGTCGCTTCACTGTTCCACTTGGGTTTCTCTCATTCACACACATATATTATGTCTTGCTGCATCTAACATTCATTCCTCTCCTTTAAGAGCTGATCCCTGATGTAGTCTCAACATCACCTTGAACTTCTCTGTCACACCTACAACACACCTCACCACTGTCTCACAAATCACATGCATGACTTGCACCAGTCTAACATTCTTCTCTGTAACTCCAGACTGCCTCATTCAGTACCATATTTCCTCTCTCGGCACCCTGCCTTATGCCTTCATATGCCAGCACCCTGTCATATGCCTTTTCTAGATCTGGATGGACACTATGCATCTCCCTCTGACCTTTTATGTACCTCTATCAGCATTCTTGAAGCAATACTGCATCTGTTGTACTCTTTCAAGGAATCAAACATACTATTGCTGACAAACGCTGACTTCTCCTCTCAGCCTATTTTCTACTACTCTTTCCCATAACTTCATTGTATGGCTCATCAACTTTATCCCTCTATATTTACAGCAATTCAGCACATTTCCCTCATTAACAGAAGTGGGCACCATCAGATTTCTTCTCCATCCCTGAGCCATCAACTCACTCTCTAAGATCCAGTTTAATAATCTAACCTGAAACTCTAGTGTCACTTCTCTCCTAGACACTACCTTACCTTCACAGGTACATCATCAGGACCAACTGCCTTTCCACCCTTCATCTTCTTCAATGCCCTCTTCACTTCACCTTTACTAAGCTCTGTTACTTCGTGGTCCTCAACAGTCACCTCGTCTGCCCTTTGCTCTCTTCAATTTTCCTCAATCATCAGCTGTACAAAGTACTATTTCCATCTTCCCATCACTCTTATGGCACCTGACAATACATTTCTCTCTGTGTCCTTAATCACTCAAACTTGCCGTACAACCTTCCGATCTCTGTCTTTTTTACTAACATGTATCAGTCATTCTGTCCCTCTTTACTTTCCAACCTCGCATACAAGTCATCATACACTTTTTGGGCTGCATCTCCCCATACTACTGCCTGCTCTCTTCTGTCCCCTCAGTGACCCACTTTTTCATTGCTAACCTCTTTCTTTGTATATACTCCTGCACTTCCTCATTCCAACACCAGGTTTCCTCGTTTACTTTCTTTCCAGACAACACACCAAGCATTCTCCTACCTGTCTCCCTGATCACATTAGCTGCAGTTTTCCAGTCATCTGGAAGATCTCCCTGACCACCCAGAGCCTTTCTAAACTCCTCCCTGAAAACCATACAACACTCCTCCCTTTTGCAGTTTCCACTCCTTTGGCTTCTGCTTTGCCTTTGTCCTCGTCATCTTCCTTGTCACCAGTTTCATCCTACAAATCACCATCCTGTGCTGTCTGGCTACACTCTCACCTACAACTACTGTGCAGTCAAGAAAATCAATGATCGGCTTGAGATTACATTGTCTAAACGAGATGTAGTCTACCTGAAAAAACCTTAAAAAAAATAATTTAAAAAAAAAAAATATATATATATATATATATATTATTTATTTTATTTTTTTCCCCTTGAAGCATCTCTTTTTTAGCGCGATGTTGGTCAAAATGGAATACACATTAGTCTGTGACATAATTTTCATTGGGAAATGTGAAAAACGTTTGTGAGCAGATTTATGAGTGGCTATTGAGTGAATGTTCTGATCCATGAGTTCTCTCTTGAACTATATATATATATATATATATATATATCACCTTGACTCTGTCACAGGTTTAATCCTATTATCCTATGTTAGATATTAAGTTAAAGCACAGACATGTGATATGAACTCACTTAGCAAACAGATGCTTCCCTACTGCTGAAACCATAATTCATAATTAAAAATGCCCCTTTTTGGCTCTATATTCTAAAGAAATAAATATTTTTTCCTGCACATTTGTGTTCAAGAGAGATTAGAAGCTGACAGCCATTGAGGAGATGGGATGTCACAGTTGGTGGTGGCTATAATATTTTGAATTTTTTGAGCATATGATGTGCTGAATGCCAAATACTTCCAAGCAGAAACACCACACTGATGAATCTGATAAAAGCATTATACTGTGGTTTTTAACTGAAAATGTGATATTTGCCATTGATAGAGATTGATACAGATTAGGACAGAAGAGCTTGGATGGAGAAAACACCAGCAAGATATGGAAGGACTATGTAGAAAGGAAGAGTGGAAGGTTTAAAAAGAATAAAAAGCAGGGAGGATTGAAGTGAAGGAGGGGGAAGACCTTGAAATGTTAGAAAGTTGTCAGGTCTGGGAATAGGAATGGAAAGGGGAGAGCAGAGGGAAGTGGGAAAGTCAGACAAGTTAGTTATCTCTTTAGGGTCTAAATCTCTGACCCCTGACCCCATAGAGAAGCGGGCGCTGCCACAGTGAAAATGTTAGAGGTTAGGTATGTAAGCTGCCTAAGCCCTAACAGAAACGTACTCCTATGATGAAGAGGATGTCAACAGTGAAAAAAACTGGCCCCTAATATTAACATAAGGCCATAAGCATACGAAGCATAGAAAATAGCAAATGAAAATTTAAACATGACTACAAAAATAAAGAGGAGGGGGAGTTATAAAAGATGAAAATGACTTGCAGGAAAGAATGATGTTACAGAGATTGGGTAGAAGTAGATTTATGGCAAGGAATATCTTTGATGTTTTCTTTCCACAACCATGACTTGTTGCATTAAGATCTGATATTCAGAGGAACATACAGGCTGTCAGAGAAGATGATAGAGATATGACAGACTCCAGAATTTTAAGCTTTGCATCCTTGCTTTGAATATTCTGTTATTTGCACTTTGCTATTGTCATTGTGCTCCAACTCTCTACTGTACTCTCTACTACAATATCCTACAATATGTTTACATCATGCGCACCACCACTTTGAATATGCATTCTGTTCAAATTAGTGTCTGCGATCCCCTAAAATTGAGGAAAATGGAAGTACTCCTTCTTTTATAAATTTGACAAACAGACCATTTTCATTTGGAAGCATATAGGTATCATAATTAAAATTAAAATGCATTAGCAGAATGCTTTGTCATTTTCAGAATTTGGTGGCATATTTTGACTCTTAACTAAAATAGCTCATAAGTTATCCAAACTAAATTTTAATTTTCTTCTTCCAGAAGAAGATTCATTCTGTGACTTAATCCAAATTAAAAGGCAAAATACATTTAAGATTTAGTTTTCAAACTTTACCCCAGCAAATTTATCAAATTTCAATTAGAAATGTCAAATATGAAAAATAAAATAAATACTTTTTTCATTTTCACAATGTGGCAGCATGTTTTGATTCATAACTAAAATAACCTATAGGTAATCCAAACTGCATTTTCATTTTAATTTCCCGCTGTACCAAAAAGGTACCAAAATTACATTTGGATTCGCAATCCAAAGCGGCGCAGAAGAGTAATGTCAGAGGCCTTCTTCGTGGCTTGTTTAGGCACTACAATACAGCACACACTTAGCTGTTTACCTGCTAGCTGATCGCTGAGACTTGTTAGCATGGCACTCCCTAACGTTGTCACGCAAATCATACACTTACAGATCCAAAAAGAATTGCTGACAACTTCTGAATCGGATGCCCATGACAGACCTATGCAGATGATAGAGAGCTTGGCTGAATACCCTGCCCTAACAGACACCATTATCAACGACGTTGCCCGAGCTAGCCTCTTCTCAGTCTTTCAACAACTCAATACGGTGGTGCCTTGAGGGACCGGTGGAACCTTTTGCACAAACTGTGAGCTTGAGGGTGGTCCGCTGTTGTACAGTGTACCTCCGCCCCCAATGACCCTGCCAGTGTCGACCAGAGCACTAACACAAACTGTGGACCTCTGTCGGAAGTGATGTCTGATGGGGTGCCGAAACGGGCAACCCAGGAAGAAAGAAACGCCTGTGATGCAGCCGAGTTCCTGGTGGAGGACAGTGGAACAGCCTCTGGCCACCTGGTGGTCTGATAAACCATGGTGAACAGGTGTGTGAAACCCTGCGAAGAAGGTAGAGGGCCCACCAGGTCAACAAGAACATGGTCAAAGCCTCTGGCCGGAATCAGAAACGGTTCGAGGGGCGCCTGAACGTACCTTCCTGCACAACCATCTCCTCCAGTTTGAGGCATGTGCGCATTGATTGCAGGGCGAAGACATCTGGGTCGCTGTGCTGGTCGGTGGCCACAGCCGAGAGATCCACCCCCAATGTGCACGGGGCACATGAAACCCCATGACAGGCAATCAGCAACGGGGTTGGACTTCCCAGCCACATGCCAAATGTCCGTCGTGAATTCTGAAATGGCCATGAGGTGGCACTGCTAGCAAGTGGAGCTTGGCTCAGTCACCTTGGACATGGCGAAGGTCAGTGGCTTGTGATCCACAAAAGCATTGAAGGCGCAGCCTTCCAGCAGGAATCAGAAATAATGCGTCACCAGATGCAGGGCCGACAACTCCCTGTCAAAAGCACGGTACTTCCGCTCGCTATCCCCCTAAAAAGCGCAAGGGGCTGTCACACATTTGCCACACGCTGTTCAACCACAGTCCCACCAGCTCTGCAGCAGACAGACTATACCTCTGGGGCAGAAGCTGTTTGAGAGCGGCGTATGTACTGTGTTGTGGTGGGTCGTGCAAAACCTGCAAAACGTGCCTCATGGACCGCTGGTCCAACGCAGTGACAACAAGGAAGTACCTGCCGTCATCCGAGACAATTCCACGCAGGTTGAAAAGCGCCTCGATGTGCTGGAACCAGGAGGCCAGGTCGCCCTGCCAGAACTCCAGAAGCCACAACGGGAACTGTCGGCTGTGGGAGTTGGGGCGATGTGGCTGATGGTCGCACACTCGATCATAGCCAGACATCTCCAGAACAATGACTCCAGAGTCAACAATGTAGTGTGTGAAGGAGGGACTGCATAGACGAAGGTGAGTTGTAACTTTATTCCTTAAACACCAATAACAAACTGTAAGTCAATTTCCCTTTACCAGAATGCTCCTTACCTAAACCACACCCCCAGCCCGTAGTACCATGAGGTGAGAGGCCACACCCTCTTGTGTTCGCCTACCCAACATGAAGCAGGGAGGGGTCAGAGCTGCCTGATACAGTGGCACGAGAAATGTATAGCCAAATGTACCGATCACAAGAACAGAAAAGAAAAGAAAAGAAAAGAAAAGGAAAGGAAAGAAAAGAAAAGGAATGGCAAAAAACAACAAATAACATGAAAACATGTAAATAGTTTCAGAAACTTTTTAGAGGCCTTTTGGAAGCACAACATATATTTTGGAGCAAAGTTAGTTTCACAAGCCATACCAATGAACATGTCACACATTGGAAGCATACTTCTCATCTGAGCACAACAAAAGTGAGGAAAGGAATAGTGTTTGTTAGTGTAAGTTTGACTTGATTAATGATTAATGATTATCCTCTTCCTTAGCTAGTACTGGCATGTTACTTTTTGAAATGGACTATCCAAAGCATGTTAAAACAATAAAACGTTTTGGAACAGAATTGTCTAATACGCCATATGACCGTGAATTTCCTTTTTTAAATCTCAATTATTGATGAAGGGGAATAACATTTGAATTTGAAACATTCCTGGCATGTATTTCATGGAGCATTGAATTTCAGCGTCTCTTAGTACAATGCTCAATATGATCCTGAGTCACCAATTCATGGTTTGCACACTCAGTAAGCTTTTGAGGCATCAGAAATTTCTCTTTTAGATTTAGGTCTAATTTATATGACAAAAATAGATAGGATAACTGGTGGGAAAAGGCTGTGTTTCACTAAGAAAAATAGACACCCTCTGCACCTTGGATGCAACCCACATTTAACCTGAAAAGTTTACATGACGTTTGCAACATCATAATCATTTTGCATGGATTTCATGTTCCTTATGTCTGTTAAAACTTCGCTCTTCTGTGGAAATTGCAAAATGAATGAAGGATTTTTCCATCACACTTATGTTATTCATCATAAACAATATGTCATTCAGCGAATATGATAACTTACAATTATGGCTATGTTGCTGAAATGACGGACTAAAATGAAATACTGTTGAGGAATCATTTTTGTTTAACTTTCTTCAGTTTGTGATAAGTAGTTACATGAATGATGGAACTACAGTTCCAATGCCTCTCACCATCTCTTTCGCTCACTATCACACACCCACGCTCTCTGTCTGTTTGTCTGTCTGTCTGTCTGTCTGTCTGTCTGTCTGTCTGTCTGTCTGTCTGTCTGTCTGTCTGTCTGTCTCTTACTCTCCTCTCTGGCTCACTGTCTCTCATACACATGAACACACACACAGACACAAGCACACAGAGCTATAACAATGTGATTTGAGTGCATAACAGAGTCCATTCTTAGCAAAGCAATTCAGAAAGTCTCGATCATTACCCTACCCGAAATGGGCAATAGGCCTCATAAAAAGGACTTGAGTGTGATCATTTCTCTTTCCATGAGCCTGGAGTTGTGTCAGGAAGTTGATTGACAGGGACATCTTCTTTGTGTCTTTGTCACAGTGATGCCAACATGGCGAATATGTCAACTATTTAAGAGGGGAAAGATTTTACTTGCTCAAACTTTGGTTTAGCTATATAATAGTAGTCAATCCTGAAATATCAACGAAAGGTTGATTCCATGAAAATAGTTTTACTGAATGAAAGTAAGGCATTTGTTTGGATCTTGATTTGAAGCAAGAGTTGGAGCGAGTCCACAACAAAGTAAAGAAAGATGCATGAAAATTAAAAGTAACACAGGCCACCTTTGACAGTATTGTTCTGCAATATTTTTCAGAACCATAAACCACTCCTCCGCAACCTGGTTGAACTGGCCTCTAATGTGAACTGGTCAAATAAGTGCTACGCTGCCTATCAGTTGATTAGCAATGGATACTTTGGCCCCTGCCACTCAATGCACTTGAGATAACTTGAGTCGGGCCCCTTTTCTGCACCCATTAATCTTTCTTTCCCCCCCCCTTTCCCCCCCCCCCCCCCTCCACGAGCCACCAGCGCCTCATCCTCCTTCTTTCTCTTTAATGTCTCAGCTGTTCCCTGCAGGCTGGGCTCTGACTAAGTGCCTACTCTGTTATGGGTTCATTGGACTGGTATGCAGCAGGAATCTTTGGATCAAGGTAATTTCACACTGTTTCAACTTTTTCCCAGGCTGTTAAGCTTCACTTTACCTTTGTGCCACTCACTGAGGGAAATAGAGAGCGACACATATGACCATTCAATATGTACACTAGCCCATGAAAGATGACAGCAGCACAAACAAGGAAAAAGAATGTGAGAGACCTGGAAGATATTGCCTACAAATACCTCAGTTTCCCTAAAGGATAAGATAATTGCATCCTGAATGAAAGAGGTGGGTGGGAGGGGGGGCACATTCATTTCTGGTGCTGTAATGAAGCATACATATAGTGTATAAAAATAAAAAATGTACACAAATGTGTATTTCAATACATGCATATATGAACAAGCTACATCAAAATCACCTTTGTTGATATGTGTGCCTGTTCTTTGACTAATTTATTAAGTATTCTCTTGTCTCTCTGTATATGTGCTATTTCTGTATTAAGAGCCAGGTTATATATGACATTAGATAGTTAACCTCCTGCAACTGGTGGGAAATGCTCTAGATTTTATTCTGGTATGCTTATTATTGCTTCTGTCAATGGTCTGTCATCTCTAGCTGCAGGAGAGATACAGAAACAATAGCAACAATAGGGATATTTACTGTCAAATGAACAAGTAAATGTGTGGCGCATTTTAGCTCCTCTGCGGTTCTTTATGTTTTAAAATGTTTTTGTTTTTGTTTTTCTCGATGAGGTTAACTTTTTTTCTAGAATGTCATTGTTGGAGCTCTTGCTGTGAAAAATAAATCAATATCTTGATGTCACCAGGTTTTGTTTTTTAATGAGTAGAAGACATAACTGTCAGTAAAATGTTGTTGAATCATGATAAAAATATGTAAACCAGTTCAGTTATTTAAAATGTTCTCAAATATTCAGGGATCCTTTTGAAATAGAGTTAAATGCTATCAAATTAGACACATCTCATCACATCAGACTGTTGAGTAGTCTGCAGCATGCCCAGCTGCACCAGATGGGAATTAAACACCGAAAAGACGCAGAACATGAAATTGGTCAAAGGCTATTTTTTTCATAAATAAAAATTATTTGATGTTAATGATGTCTAATGATGGCCTTGAATTAATTTTAGATCAAAATTCCAAAATACCATCATACCTTTATCTTCTTTTATGCACATCATGCACCCTGGCCAGTTGCAACTGATGTTGACCAGTTGTACTACTGTTCGTTTTTTTGTTTGTTTTTGGTAAAAACCCATACAAACACTGGGAGAAAATATCTCAGGCAGACCTGACTCCAATCATACTCACTCTGAGGTGACAGCACTAAACCATTGCTTAATGATACTGTGGCCAATACAACATCATTCATCATATCATCACGTCTTAATTCAACAGAGTAACAACATCCGACAAGACTGTAGACCAATCAGCTGCTATCGGCTACTATGGATATATATTAACAGATCATATATTTCATTTTGAAAATATACATTTTTAAAGCATTGGTATCAGTGCACACCTGCTAGTCTATTTATACTGACCTGTCGAGAAAAAAAGATGTCAGCCAATAAAATGGACAGTTTTATTTTTATGACAGTAACAGTTATTCCAGTATGATTTCTTGATAGGGCTTGCCATGCGATTTCTTGACCTCATATCTGAGCATTTTCTGATCCCAGGTGAAGGTCTTTAATGTTGATCCTCCTAAACCACCAACAGATACAATTTTCAAACAATCCCAAGAGATTTCTTTGCATATAAATATAGTCAAGAGTGCCAAGGACTCAGTTGGATTAACCAGCCACCATGGTTTTCAGCATGTTTGGTGCAAAAGGGAGACCATAGGCCGGAACAATGTTTTGGTATCAGCAAACAGCTGTTCCATGACTGACAAAGTCAAGGGCTAGTGATATAAGCATGGGTACATGGTGGAAGAGCTAGTGATGAAGAGACTACAGCAGCAGCTGAGCCATTCCAGAAAGAAAGGCTGCTCTCATACTCTTGTCCTGTGGAGAGAAAGCACAACCGAGCTCTCTTTTTTAAAGGCTTGTGGGTATAATGTATGATATGTCAGCTAATCAGTGCTTAAAACACAAATATCAATCCATATGTGATGATCACATGAACTGTTGTTGGAGGAGACCACAAACTGTGTCAAGCACTGTGTCCCTCATGAGAGGTGAAACATCTTAAAGAGAAAAGAAAAACAGGCCCAGTTGCCGTAAGATTTGACAATATCTTGTCTTGTCTTGTCTTGTCTTGTCTTGTCTTGTCTTGTCTTGTCTTGTCTTGTCTTGTCTTGTCTTGTCTTGTCTTGTCTTGTCTTGTCTGATCTGATCTGATCTGATCTGATCATGGCCATTGAACATAAAATATTGAGGACTCCTCCTAAACTGAGAATGGGTGACACCTCTCCCAGGGAACATGCAGTAAACACCTAAAATAGATTGAAGAATAGAATAGAATATTTCTTTAATCGTCCCACATTGGGGAAATTTCAACCACTCATAGCAGGAATTGGACAGTGCAAGGAAAGTTATCAAAATAGAAAAACAAAGAATGAACAAGAAACAGTGTAAACAATACATATAAGATAAACAGGTATCAACAAGTTGCACCTAAACAATATGACAATATATCAACAATATATACAGTATAAACAGCATAAACAGCAGTTTGCAGTGGTAGCAGCGCAGTGGTAACACCCATGGTGTCCGAGTGAGTGGATGTGTAGGAGAGTGAGTGAATGAACACTTGAGTAGATGAATGAAAGAGTGAATGAATGAATGAATGAATGAATGAATGAATTAATGAATTAATGAATGAATGAATGAATGAGAAGTCTATTGAGAGCAGAGCAGAGTGTTAAATAGTCGAACAGCAGCTGACAGCAAGGACAGGACTTGCAAAATCTCTCCTTCACACACTTGAGGTGAAGGGGTCTGTTGCTGAAGGAGCTGCTCAGTGCCGTCACAATGTTATGCTTGGGGTAGGAGGAATTTTTCATCAGAGATGATAGCTTAGCCACCACCCTCCTCTCTCCCACCACCTGCACTGAGTCCTCGGTACCACCCAAGACAGAACTAGGCTTCCTCAGCAGTTTGTCAATCTTCTTCCTGTCAGCTACTAACAGGCTGCTGCTCCAGCAGACTATTCCAAAGAAAATGGCTGACGGCACTACAGTGTGGAAGAAGGTCCTTAGGAGAGCTCCCTGCACTCCAAAGAACCTGTGCCTCCTCAGCAGGTACAGTCTGCTCTGACCTTTCCTGTTGAGAGCATTAATGTTGTGAGACCTAATCTGAAATACCATTGGCCTTCACTTCTGAAGAAGAGAACGGGGGAGTGGTGAAACTTAACTTAACAAGTCCATTGGACCGAACAAGTCCAATCGATACAAGAGGTGACACTTCTTCAAAAAATCTAGTCAAATCCAATTGGTACAACAAGTTGTGGCAGTGAAATAATGGGCTGGATTATTGGGAACCTTCACAAACTAGGGTTGAAATATACATTTTTTTTTGTCCGATCTTGCAACAAATACAGAAGATATCTGAAAGTGTTTTGGATCAGTGTAATTTCTTCATCTTTTCTGTTGGAGAGCAATCACTGTTTGCCAAAATATGCCCAAAATGACTTTCATCGTTGAATGTAGTTTAAAAAAATTAGAAGTATGTCTATATGTTATGTATTTATAAATACATTTTTAAAGAGTAGCAAATAGATCCAGCAGTGGAATAAATAAATAGATAGACAGACCTTCTAAGGGTGCTTTACACCGTAAAAAGTGCAATTGTTTTAGATATCGCTGCTACATTCTCATGGTGAAAATAGATAATAATTAGATAAATAACGAGAACATTTTAAAGCATGTTTTCCAGATTTTTCACACATCTGCATGACATGTTAATGTACAGGGACAGTACACTTTTGAAACTGACCGTTTTCAATCAAACAAAGGTCTTCTATAAGCAGCTGACCAAGCAATATCATAAACCTTTGTACTAATGGTGTCTCCTACATCTATTTTTACATGATTTTATATGTGAGAACTCACTGAAGAGGACAATACTTGTGTGGAAGATACAACAAATGAAACCTCATAACAGTCAGTCTCCATGTGCTACATTCTTCAGATATTTAAATAAAAGTGAGAGGCACTTCTTGTTATCAGTCATTTTTTTCTTTTTCTTTTTTTTACTGTGATAATGAGTCAAAGCTGTTGGTTGTCGATCGTCATATCATTATTATTTCACTTTTTGACCGCTCCTGATTCCCTGCACTTCTCACATACTGAAATGTACAATGGATGAACGGTTTGGCAGATATAGTCATACATTTTCCGTAATTTACTTGTTTCTTGTCATTAAGTTCAGACAATTTCCCGCAATTAAATAGACATTGGATCTGACATGCGAAAATGAGGATCTTGATCAGCTGCTGGTTTTGAATCCAAAAAATTTGAAGCATCTGCCTCCAAAGCGCAACATTGTTTTTATTCCAAAGCACCAAATGAGACACAGCACCACTTCTGTTGCGTTTGGATGAAATCTTTAATTTTGTTCATATGAACAATGCAAATTTCAATTCACACATCTCAATAGAAACACCTTCTGTTAAGGAGAATGAATGACTGTTATCATACCTTTATTAATGAAACATAAAGTACATTTGCATTTCTGAAAGTTAAACATCTAAATCGGGGGAGGTTTATGCTGATTTCCATAACATTTCCTTAATTTTCGTTCGACATTTAATTACTATTTTAAAAGGGTTGCGCAGTGTTTCTCTCACGCTTTGGGTTATGTCACCAATTGAACTATTCGATCAACTTCGTCCCACATGTATATGTTGATCCCCAGAGCACAGCAGGGTTCACACATCTCAGGCTTTCCAAACACCCGTATCATCCTTTGCGACAACCTCTTGAATGACTGCGAATGGAACTTAAAAAAAGTGAAGTAATTCTGCCCAGTAACAATCGCACAACCAGAGCTGAGGAACTATTGGCTATGCAAATTGAAAAACGGGGAGGAGCAAACAACTTCAACGGGGTGGGGGGTTAAAGAGACATTTCACCCTGAATGTCAGAAGCGTTTTTTCGGGTGGAAATTAACAGGCCGTCCAAATGTGCTAAACCTAGCCACCTTATCCCCCCCCCCTTCCACTGAAGTACAATTTTCCTTTAAGTCCTTAGGTTTCGCCCATTTTTCTCATTACATGTGTTGGTCTTGGGTGTAACGTAGTATTTGTTACATATTAATCCTTGTAGATGGTGTCATTGTTACTACTGGGGATCTTTAAGCATTGCTTTTTTTTATTTGATTTTTTTTATTAATTTAGGTCCCTGAAGTTTAATTTACACTTGGTGTTTTTTTCTGTGTTAAATATCACACACCTCCATGACACCTTTTCTTTCAGGAAATAGTGTCTTGTCTTGTTTTGGACTGTTTTTATCTAGTAGAAGTGCACGTCACACATTCTTTGTTATCTTTGTCGGAATTTTGTGCAAAACAGAGTTGCAAGTTTTCCTCGAAAGCAGTGTCAGACCACAAAGCTTTCTGCCGGTGGTACTTAAAGATATAAGCGGGCAAGACATTGTGCTTGTGTGTGTGCGTGTTTGTCCCCGGGTGGAAGTGGGTGGTTCTGTCGAGGAAGCGCCGTAAATGAACATGCAAAGTTTACAGTTTTATTCTCTCAGTCCCTCCTCACCTCAGAGGGTCAGCGAGTCCAGCCTGGATTGTTGACCTTCCCCCAAAGTAAAAATCAATGTGATGTTATCTGGTGATGCTTTTTTGACTTGAGATTATTCAAATAGCTTTCACAGGGGACCATATGGGTGTAGAGAGCTTCCTGGTGGCACTACAATGCGCAATGTATGTTTTGCAACGCAATGACTTGGGAGTGGCTATTTAATATCAAACGGCTGTACATGGACTTTTGTTGATTTAAGCTTTGCTTTGAATATCAAGCACTTGTATAAAGAAATCAAAATATGTTTTAATCTGTTTTTATTGTGACCATAAACCATGGAAACGTCCAAAGACTGATTCTGATTCTGTTTACCATAATTGTCAATCCAAGGCAGCACCGAGTAAAAGTCCCGCTTGGATGGATCCGTGTGAATTGTTGATGTAGTTTTGGGGCGTAATATAATCTCTTCAATGTCGCGGTCGAACAAGTTATAGGAAGAGTTCGGCAGAATAAAGGGGGACAGGCGTGCTGCATGTTGCGTCTGATCTATTCGGGGGTAATGAAGTGTATTGCGTCAGTGACGCATGCTGGGCAGGCTTGAAATGCGCCTGATCTGACCAGGCGGATGAAAGTAGAAGCGCACTGTTGGGAGAGGAAAAAGTTCTCGGCGAGGAGAGGCTGGACCCTCGCTCGGAGCCCCAGCAGTCTCTTTTTATGCCTTGAAAGACGTTCTCTCTCATCAATTTGCCTCTACTGCGCTCCAAAACCACTGCCCGTTTGCAAGAGTGAAATCATACTTTTGCGACTTAAGTGAAAGCAACGGTGCCATGGAGCTGCTATGCCTCGAAATGGATACCATCATAAGAGCCCGTCCCGATCCCAACCTCCTGTGTGATGACAGAGTGCTGCAGAGCTTATTAAGTATAGAAGAGAGATTTCTACCCCAATATTCATATTTTAAAGGATTCCAGAAAGACATTCAGCCCTTTATGAGGAGGATGGTCGCGACTTGGATGGTGGAGGTACTGCGAAACACGAGTACAGCCTCGTTATTTCCGTGCTCGACTTATACTCCCCGATTTCTTTCTTTTCACCACTGCTGGGCGCTTCGTGTAATGTACGGACAATGGCACTTAAAGCTCTCATGTCCATCCGATTTCTCACATCAAATTCACCAATTCAGTTGTGTGTGTTTTTTTTTTTTTTATCGCAGTTTCTCACCACCTTAAAGTAGGTTTTGTGCCGTGTTCGTGGTACCGCCAGCTTTGTCGCTAGGGCATCGAAGCATTTCTGATATATGCCCCATGTTTTCAAGCTGGCTTTTGAAACAAGTTATCTTATTATTCATATAGCCTGGATGCACACGTATGCACTCATCAACGCAACGCTGCCCTGCACTGTTGTATCGCCATGTTGGTTTTTACATGTGCTTTTAACTCGACTTTGCCATATCATAGACGCTATAACAGCGCTAAAACTCATGGGTAATGACGAAGGAGTGACACGGTTCCCAACATATTTTATAACTAATGAGAAGAACTGTCGCAGATATTTTCTGCATCTGTTCTAAATGTATTGAGGGGTGAGGGCCTTATCTGTGCTTGCGGTATTTCCCCCATCGCAATACCTTACTTTGGATTTTTATTTCATATTTGACATTCACTTAAATATCTCCCCGTATCATGGACACAAAATCAACCCTGAGCCTTTAAGCTTTTTTTTCATCTAAATATTAGTGGGGTCTGAGAAATTGCATATTTTTAATTTATTTTTGAAGTGAGTCTATGCTTTCGATGGTGACGCACACCATTACAGCCTCCTGCTACTTATCTTAAATTTTGACGTTTTATTCACGTATACCATGCATCAATTTGGATACGAATTGTCGGTTATGATGTCAGAGTCTTCTTTCAACATTATGGTTCTACATAAACTGAACTAGACAATTTTTTTATATTTTTATTTATTTTATGAAAATGTGACGAATGAGGCAAATGGCATGAATGAGGCATTTCCGTGTGCTGGACTGCCGAGATGTGTTTTTGCTAGCTGAATTGTGAACTTAAATTATTTCATAATGAATGACCTGGAACTGCAGGGGTTTTACTTTTCTGGTATAATGTGAAGGGGGTTCAATTCACTTTAAAATGATAATAATAATAATAACAATAATAATAATAATGATAATAATAATAAGTCAACCAAATGGGTCTGGGTGCAAATTTTTGAGCGCACCCCAACTATGTGTGTCATTGAATTTATGTGTGCCGTTTATGTGATTACAGCCTTTTGTGTCTTTATCCCCCCTTCTGTTTTTTTACTGTGTTTAGGTCATTTTTTCTTCGGGTTGGGGGGCCTTGGCTCTAGAATGTAGAACGTGTGTTACTGATTCCAAATGATGAACCTTGCTGCATTGTCTCTCTGGTCAGGTTTGTGAGGAGGAGAAGTGCGAGGAAGAAGTTTTTCCCTTGGCTATGAACTACTTGGACAGATTTTTAGCCGTGGTACCTACCAAAAAATGTAATCTGCAGCTTCTGGGAGCAGTATGCATGTTTCTTGCATCCAAATTGAAAGAGACTCATCCATTGACAGCTGAAAAGCTTTGCATCTACACAGATAACTCCATCAGACCACAAGAACTTCTGGTAAGCATCTTCTGCTGCAACACTTTTCTCAACGTGCACATGCGATAATGCTGCCATCGCTACCTGCGCCAAGACAAACATTTTTTATAATTATATTCTAAATTCCCCCACTTCAAGGATGCATGATAACCAAAAACAGAGAGAATAATTTCGCCAGGGCTCTCTTTACTATACAAACCCTCTTGAGCTTTCCAGTAGCTATCCAGCCGGTTTAATGGTCTCCATCGCTATCTAGTGGCAGATATTTGCACAGAGCAACGAGGTCAGCTTGAACTGCTGCCAAAATTCTGACTGTTTTTGTCAACTCGAGGAGGGAGACAAGCAATTCAAGCATGCCTTTTACAGTATAGCTTTGGTCCCAAAATAAACATAAATGCATAAATTAGCAAAATTATGTCATACTGCTCTTTTATGGATTCCAACAACTATTAATATCATTCAAGCAGATTCAATGTCCTATGTTGGAACAAAAGTAGCGCTGTGTTCTGTTTAGTGAATATTTTGTCATTGCCTTCTAATATCAGCCTCCCTCTACGGGTATAAACCAGTTGATTTTAATAAGCTTCATATCCAGTAAGGGATTCCTCAATGCTCCAAAGGGATACATTAATGTTTTTCAGTAAGAACAGTCAATCACACCAATGTTGTTAAAGAGGCCACATACGAATTAGATGTTGCTATTGGTTGTGGTTCTTCTTGATTGGCAGATCTAGCCACTGAAGTACTTGTTGTCAAGTACTATTTTGTACGTGTGTGTGTTCATGTGTTTTCCATCCGTTTAAATTACATGTTTCTGCCTAGGAATATTTTGTGTGATTTAATTTAAACCCAACAGTTAATGTGGGTTTGACAATAGCCAGAATGTGAGTTAAACAACAGAAGGTGCTGTTAGCCTAAGGTAGACAAACTATAAGTACCGCTGCAGTTGACAAAAGACCTTCCTTTATAGTCACTCCTCAGATAAAGCTCAGTAAACCTGTTTGGATGATGGATTTGCTGAGGCCTCTTTTCAGTGCTTCTGTATAAGGCTGTATTTTGGCTGACATGCAGATACAGGAAACAGAGATCAGCTGCCTGGGACATGTGATTTTTCTTTTTCTTCTTCTTTTTTTTCTTTTTTTGTCCTCATCTTTGGTAACTATTTCTTGTAAAAGCAACCACAGTGTTACAAAGGTGTGACCAGCAAAGGACAGAACAGCAGGCGGAAGTAGTAACTTGCCTTTGACGCTATCTGTTATCACCATTTAGCCTGTATTGCAAGTTTTTTCACAGCTTCTTTATAGCTTTAACTGTTGCTTAATGGAAACTGTTGTTGACAATTGCAAAAATCTATGGTGAGGATATGTTGGCTGTTATGTCCAACACAATAATGTGATGTTTAAATACTTAAAGTACCGATACACTTTGAACACTGTTATTTTTTTCCCAGTGCTTGAAGGAGATCATCGCAAGGTGTTGCGTTGGTTTGAATTTCACAAATTTGCAGCTGGGTGACTGGAAGCCATGTTGAAATATCTCATGACTAAAACCATGTGGTCATTCTGACAGAGAAAATGAATGGCATCCAGGGTTGCTGTCACAAGGCTACAGTCTAAGATTAACCACTGAAATGTTTTCCCAAATTAGTCACGAAATATTCTGTTAATCACACCCCCCTCTATCAAATAAAAGTAATGAAACAACCTAAAAGAGAAGAACACCACACCCAGTTGATCCCCCAAGTGACACAGACACACATATACTGGTAAATACCAACACAGCTTGCCAGGAGGCCAACATAAATATGAGTTGAGAAACTCGCTATGGTGAATTGGGCTCTGCTTCTAGGCTTGATTACAAAAAAGAATTTGTTTCAAAGAATATTTATTTCAGCTGAGAAGGGTTCCTTGGTCATACACAAAAATCAAGATATTTTCCTCTCAATATTAGAAAACAATTTTATGTTGGGTTTTTTTTCAGCATCACTGATGTCAAACATAAGTAATACCACATACAATGATATGTACATATGTATCATTGGTATGGCACTGGAACATGTGTTTTTATTTTATTGCATTTCTTTTTTTTTTTGAGTCTACTGCCCCATATTCATTGTTAACAAAGCCCTTCTCTCGACTAAGATTCAAGTACCCACAAAGAGGTATGCGCAGATTGTAGAATCTCCTTAGGAAAGTGCCCAGATGCCTCACAGACTGGGACAGACAAACAGGAAGGGAGAACAGAACGCCGAAGTCGTCTGGGTTGGAGACCTTGCTGGATTTTCTCGATCCCACATCTAGTCAATCTAAGACTAAAGTAACAATGATAGTGATACAATGATACTAAAAATCTCATCATGGTCACCACTGCACACGGCTACAGACAAGGGACACAATCAAGTCATTATCTCACAAAAAGAGCTGGCATTTACATGACTGAGCCACTGTACTCAAGTGCAGCATAGTGCCTGTGTACTTCAGTGTATAAATATATGGTTGTCTCCTCCCCCAGGAATGGGAACTAGTGGTATTGGGGAAATTGAAGTGGAACCTCGCAGCAGTGACCCCGAACGATTTCATCGAGCACATTGTGAGGAGACTACCGCTTCCAGAGGATAAGCTGGCGCTTATACGAAAACATGTCCAGACCTTCATTGCTCTCTGTGCTACAGGTACAATTCAGTCATCTCTACATTATTATCATTGCCATTGGAGGGGTCTTTTAATTTCTATATTCTTTATGTTACTTAGGGAGTGTTGTGTAAGAATTGATATTTTATCAATCATACAAACTGAAAAGTAATAGTCTATCAATTTATATATTTTTCTTGTCACATTCTCAATTTTCAAATTTTTTGCCAGTACTACATTTCTACTTTTTTGGTGGGTTTCAAAAAACAATCTCGATAGACCCTGTAACTAAAGCATAATTCATTATTTCCAATTTAGAAACATGTCATGGTAGTAAATTGTGTATCACAGAAGACAAATCCAAATTAGGCTCTTTTGTTCAACATCCATCATGTATCTTCTCAAAAAGGTCATGTTTTAAAGGTGTGTCAAAGGCTTTCATAGCATCCAGTATCACTTCACAAGACAGGTTGCTGGAATGGGAGCATTTTCATGTCACACAGAATGGAGAAAAGTAATAAAGGGGTTAGAGGCAGACAGGCTATAATCTTTCCACTGTTGAGACGAATTGTTCACTCAGATTAAAAGTCCAATGAGGGTAGAGGAGCAAAGAAAAGAGTGTGTTGTTTTTTAGCTTTTTAGGTTTTTAGCTACCAGTTCTAAGAATTGTCATGGTTTCATGTCTCTTTCCATCCTTACCTCTTCCTCTCCCTCCTCAATTTCTCACACTTTCATCATTATAACCTGACGACATGACACCTTTCCCACGTAGATATTCTTTTAGGCATGTTTTACATTACCTCTAGCTCCATATTTAGAGCTACCAACAAAACTGATGGGACCTTCTAATGTAGATGGGATCCTAACTAGCTCCCCAAACCAACTAACCCATTCACCTCCTTGGAAAAACACTTTCTTGTGCTGATATAAGATAAGATAAGATAATACTTTATTGATCCCCATCGGGGAAATTCGGGATATAGTTTAAAGCTATGTTTGTAAGGTCACATGAATATCATGAGTGGAGGGCAGATTTTTATCAACGAATGAATATATAAAATTTTTACTTATTTATATTAATGGGTAAAGCTTTTTTTCAACAAATGTCTTACTGTGTTTACTTTTTTTTTTTTTAGAAGGATTTACATTTGCAAGACATTTGACAACAGGTCGCCTGTGGCCCTATAGTTTATAGAAGTCTCATTTATCCCAGCCCTACTCCATCCACCACTGTCTGTGTGCTAAAAAAGAAAAAAATCGAATTGAACCAGGCTTCTCCAATTTTAAGGGACCAAGAATTCGAAGAAGAGAATTGGAGTATGTGGTCTCTCATTCAAAATGGCTGGTCTCTGTTGATACAACTGTTCCGTTCTGGCAACGTGGTTGGATTTTGTTAGGTGGTGCAGGCTGTCTCTGTATTGATTAATAACAACACTGATTGGTTGGTCCAACCAGGACTATACAAAAAACCGAGGCGGCTCAACTAAGGACTGGGACAGTATGTATAACCATGCCAGGATCAGCACTACAGGGCCACTTCATAGGAATCACAAGCACTTTCTTGAAATCAACTTTCTGACAACAGTCCAAAAACACAGGAGATTATGAGTCTTCATTTTTACACAGAGACATGAGCACTGTGTGCTTCCTTCCCTACTCTTATTCAATTTAAGTGAAGAGGGAGAGCGGGTAGTGTTCATTGAAAAGATGAATGAGGATGAAGTTCAAAATGAAGTTTTGAAAAAATAAATGGTCTCCAACTCTCTCTGTAGTTGTCTCTCTTCCAGCAGATTAACATCAGACATGGTTAATAAACAGAATGTTATTGTGGATATAATTGCTATTCATACATTTTCCCGAAATAACATTTTTGTTGAGGTTGTCAAACTAATAATGAGTAATATGGTAAAAAATGTGCAGATTCAATGTGATTGTGCTGATGTCTTTGCCACCGTTTCTAAGCTATTTGGGGTCAAGAGTTTTTTCACAGTGTCTTTCAATCAAGATTTTATAAATATTGTGAGAATTATTTCATTTTATTCATGCTTATTTTATCACAATGCATTCAAAATTGATGGATTTGGATTATTTCTTCTCAATATCTTTCAGTCATTAAAATTCGCTTCCTGCATAAGATGCAACTCATGGACAGTGCACACCATTTGATCACTAGCTCATGAGCAACATCTTTATTTGTTGCCTAAAATGTTAACAACACCTCTCACGGCTAGCATAGAACACACTAAACACTACAAAAGACATTGATAATGTTTCAAAGTCGTGAAAATATATGCACCTTCACTCTGCATCACATTGAAGGTGTCATTCTGCTTGTGCTAAAGATCTGCACACGATTAGTTACTTCATTAAGGGCTGATTTTAACTCCACATTTTTCCATAGACTGCTCTGCTCATGAAATGTATGTTCAATTCTGACGTCCTTGTCGAAGTTTAAGAAGGGAACAGCCTTTGGCAATCATGTCCATATTAAGCAATATGTAATTATGCTCTCTAATCACTGATGTTTTACAGACAAGCTTCTCCAGCCTAGTTTGCAATCCATCTTCGACTGCTTATCTGTGGTCGGGTCGCTGGGGCAGCAGCTGGAGCAGGGAGGGCCAGACTTCCTTCTCCCCAGGCACATGGTCCAGCTCTTCTAGGGGGACCCCTAGGCGTTCCCAAGCCAGCCTAGGGACATAGTGTCTCCAGCATGTCCGTGGTCTTCCCCGTGGTCTCCTCCCAGATGGGCATGCCTGGAATACCTCCCCCGGGAGGCGTCCAGGAGGCATCCTGACCAGATGCCCGAGCCACCTCATCTGGCTCCTCTCTATGCGGAAGAGCAGCGACTCTACTCCGAGTTCCTCCCGGATGGACGAACTTCTCACCCAATCTCTAAGGGAGAGCTCGTGACCATAGCTGAGGGTTGGAACGTAGATCGACTGGTAAATAGAGAGCTTCGCCTTCTGGCTCAGCCCCCTCTTCACCACGACAGACCGGTACAGAGTCCGCATCACTGCAGATGCTGCACCGATCCGCCTGTCGATCTCCCGCTCCATCCTTCCCTCACTCTTGAACAAGACCCCAAGACACCACCACGTGGCAGAACCTCTTACCCGACCCGGAGTGGGCACTCCACCCGTTTCCGATTGAGCAGCATGGTCTCGAATTTGGTGGTGCTGATCCTCATCCCGGCCGCTTCACATTCGGCTGCGAACCACTCCAGTGAGAGCTGGAGATCATGACCTGATGGAGCCAACAGAACTACATCATCTGCAAAAAGCAGAGAATTGATCCTGTGGCCACCAAACCAGATCCCCTTGACGTCTTGGCTGCACCTAGAAATTCTGTCCATAAAAATTATGAACAGAATCGGTGACAAAGGGCAGCCCTGGCAGAGTCCAACTCTCACCGGAAACGAGTCTGACTTATAACCGTCAATGCGGACCAAGCTCTGACTCTGGGCATACAGGGACCGAACAGCCCGTATAACGGGGGTCTGGACCCCATGCTCCCGGAGCACTCCCCACAGGACTGCCCGCAGGACACGGTCGAATGCCTTCTACAAGTCCACAAAACACATGTAGATTGTGGTTGGGCAAACTCCCATGCCCCCTCGAGAACCCTGCTGAGGGTACAGAGCTGGTCCACCGTTCCACGACCAGGACGAAAACCACACTGCTCCTCCTGAATCCGAAATTCAACGACCCGGCAGACCCTCCTTTCCAGCACTGCTTCCCCCCCCCTCCGAGACACGGGATGGTGGACCAGAATCTCCTCGAAGCCCTCCGGAAGTCATTCTCCATGGCCTCTCCGAACGCCTCCCACGCCAAGTTTTTGCTTCGGTGACTGCTGTGGCTGCATGCCGCTTGCCTGCTGGTACCTGTCCGCTGCCTCCGGAGTCCCGCAGGCCAAAAAGGCCCGATAGGACTCCTTCTTCAGCTTGCCAGCATCCCTCACTGCTGGGGTCCACCAGCGGGTTCGAGGGTTGCCGGCCCGACAGGCGCCGACCGCCTTAAGGCCGCAACTCTGAGCTGCCACCTCGACAACTGAAGCGCGGAACATGGCCCATTCGGACTCAATGTCCCCCGCCTCCCTCGGGACGTGTTTGTAGCTCTGCCGGAGGTGGGTGTTGAAGCTCCCTCTGACAGGGGACTCTGCCAGACGTTCCCAGCAGATCCTCACATTACACTTGGGTCCACCAGGTCTGACCGGCATCCTCCCCCACTATCAGAGCCAACTCACCACCAGGTGATAATCAGTTGACAGCTCCGCCCCTCTCTTCACCCGAGTGTCCAGGACATGCGGCCGTAAGTCCGATGATAAGACCACAAGGTCGATCAGAGAACTGTAGCCGAAGGTGCATTGGTGCCAAGTGTACATGTGGACACCTCTATGCCTGAACATGGTGTTTGTTATGGACAATCCGTAATGAGCACAGAAGTCCAATAACAAAACACCACTCAGATTCAGATCCGGGGGGCCGTTCCTCCCAATCACGCCCTTCCAAGTCGCACTGTCTTTGCCCACGTGAGCGCTGAAGTCTCCCAGTAGAACGAGGGAGTCCCCAGAAGGAGTGCTCTCTAGCAGCCCCTCTAAGGACCCCAAGAAGGTGGGTATACTGAGCTGCTGTTGGGTGCATAGCCACAAAAAAACAGTCAGAACCCGTCCCCCTACCCGAAGGCGGAGGGAGGCTACCCTCTCGTCCACCGGGTTGAACCCCAACATGCAGTTGCCAAGTCGGGGGGCAATCAATATGTCCACTCCTGCTTGGCATCTCAGCGGGAGAAACTCCAGAGTAGCAAAGAGTCCAGCCTTTCACGAGAGGCCTGGTTGCAGACCCCACGCTGTGCGTCGAGGTGAGTCCAGCTATATCTAGTCGGAATCTCTCAGCCTCGCTCACCAGCTCGGGCTCTTTCCCCGCCAGAGAGGTGACATTCCATGTCCCTAGAGCGAGTCTCTGCAGCCAAGGGTCGGATCCCCAAGGTCCCCACCTCCGGCCACCGCCCAACTCACACTGCACCTTACTCCCTTCCTGTGGGCGGTGAACCCAGAGGAAGGGGGTCCCATGTCGTCCTTTCGGGCTATGCCCGGCCGAACCCCATGGGTGCAGGCCCGGCCACCAGGCGCTCGCCATCGAGCCCCACCCCCGGGCCTGGCTTCGGGGGGGGCCCAGTGACCCGCGTCCGGGCTCGGAAAAAACAGGTTCCAAGTTGTTCTTTGTCATGGGGGTCTTTCTTTTGAGCCACACTTTGTCTGGCCCCTCACCCGGGACCTGTTTGCCTTGGTTGACCCTTCTGGGGGCATGACGCCCCCGACAACATAACTCCCACCCATCTATGGAGAGATGCAAAACCATGAAAATGAAAGTTTTTGAATTTTTCCTTTCTGTTATTGTTCAAATTTCTCACTGTTATTAATGTACATGTTTAATGTGCATAGTTTGCACAGCATCTAATAAAAAAGGTGTGGGCCATGTACAGCAATGGACTATGTGATCAAAGGTCTCTGAATGAAGTTTCAGGGGCTGGGTCCGTAGGGGAGAGGAGGTAGTGAGGCCCAGGAAGGAGAAAGGTTCATTGAAGCGCTTGAGAGGCATAGAGGCATGCAAGCCATGCCAGCCTGTAACTGCTCACCAGGAGATTTCCATCGCAGGCATCCCCTCTCAGCTACATACACTGTTTATCCTCTACATGAATATAAATGAGCTCCTTCAAAAATACAACCATTACTCTCCCAAATGCAGCAGCTGCCAGGCTTGAGTGTCAGCATGCATTGGCTGCATTCATGTGTCCATAGTCTGCTACAGACCAGTCTGTCTTCAGTCAGCATGCTGTCAATTGGCTACCACTTACCTCTCACAACTTAATGTTTTTTCCAGCGCTCTGCATCACTTTTAGCCTATTATACTAGTTGCCCCGTGATCTGGTGTGCATGTGTGTGTGTGTGTCAACACTCGCATGGTTATGTGGTATTTGTGGTGTTTTGTGTTCCTTATCTGCATTTTAGCCCATGAGAACATGATTGCATTGTATTGTGACTGATTGTCGGAGCTGTCCTCATTCTTCTTCCGGCATGTTTAAATGCACTTATTCAGTACATCAATATATTGCTTTGTGTTTTCCCCTCCATAAAGTACTAAGGGCCTATGTGTGGTTTTATTTTTCCTTTCAGCTAAAGATAAGCCTTATGGATATGGGAATAAGTTACTATGTTCATTTGCAGGGTATTTCTATGCCCACACTATTAACTGGTTCAGTACATTTGTGACTGAGGATCAGAGGCAAACTTGCAGGGTAGAGCTAGAGGGGAGGGTCTCTGAAGCTTTCCCCTTATCTTCCCCTAATAGGCCAATCACCATCCCCTGTTTTCTTCTTGTTGCTTTACCATACCATCCATGGCTCATTCTTCACCGTCCTTTTCCCTACTGAGGCCATGTCCCTGCATCGAGCCGCATTTTTAACAGAGCCTGTCTTACTAATATGGTACCAGCAGCGTAGGGATGGATGCTGAGTCTCTCAATTGGGTGAAATGAGGTGATGACTCTGGACAATGAAGTGACTCTCTTTCTTTTTTTGCCTTCCCTCTTGCTAGCCTGCCCCTCTATTAATATGCTAAATGAACAGAGAGCTGCCAATGCAAAGCACAGGCTGTTGTAGCAGGAAAGACCCGCTCATGTGTGCCATTCAGCGGCCCCATCTAAGCCATGTGCAGCAAAACATAGAGGCAAAATAGAGAGAGAAGTGAAAATGAATGTGTGTGTGTGTGTGGGGGGGGGTATCTTCCTCTCTATTTCTCTCTTTTTCAATCCTGCTGCATGCCAATTGCCTTGCGTTTTTGGGCTTCTGGCTTGTTCACAAGCTGTCTCATTTGCATTACGAATGACAGTGAGGGGAGCTAACAAGGTTATTGGTCTTTGAGACGCACGCCTCTGACCACACGTGGAAAGAGGACCTACAGCAGTGATTATTGGCAGAGGCACTGAGCCTCTTTATTCCTCCCTTTCCAAGTGCTATGGGGCTTTTTCAGTAAGCACAAGATTTACTTAGGAGATGGAAGAAAAAGGCCGGGGTAGGGGGACTTGGGTGGGGAACTGTTTGGGGTGCTTGGTTTTTAAATCCCTCACATGCTAAGTGAACCTTCATCATTCAGGCGTTTGTTCATTAGAAAGCATGTTCAGAGGCAACACAATTTTGGAATTATTCATTAGCTGACAACTAGATCATTTGTCTTCATTGTCTGTGGCCTCTGCAGTGTAAGGAGGAAACACTGGGATTTTATTACTGTTTATTTTCATAAAGACACCAGTTATGAATTAAAACTTCAATTGATTTATCTACTTGAAAATGGCAAGACTAACAAGATTCACAATGAATGATTTGTGTTACAGTTTTGTGATGGTCTGTACGATATGTTTTTCTTTACTTCACTGACAGATATAAACTCTAAGGACATACTCCAATAATTATATTTTTATAGTATGTTAAATTTGTCTGCCCACATGCAAGACGTTTTTCCTTCAGCCATAGAAAAGCCTACCCTGCTCTCTACCAGTTTTGTGTGATTTTTTTCGGAAGCTTTAACTATAATGGTGCTGGTAGACTAATACCAGTAATTAAAGTATTACTTTTTATTTTAACAGATTTCAGATTTGCCATGTATCCTCCATCCATGATTGCCACAGGAAGTGTTGGGGCCGCTATCAGTGGCCTACAGTTGGATTCAGCAGAGCAATCGCAGTGGGGTCTGACTGACTTACTGGCCAAAATAACAAACACTGAAGTGGTGAGTTGGTTATGTTATCCTATGTCCAAAGTCATTTGATTGTTTCACTTTTTTTTTCTTTTCTTCCAAATTCCATCATACTCATAAATTGATTTTGATGTGACGAAAAAATGCATGGATTTTTCCAATGTAATATTTGAAATTGCAGTAAATAATTCTCACAATTGTAAGATCTTTTGGGATACTTGTGATCTAAAATTGACTGTGTTTCAGTAAAATTAGGTTTCAGTTGAAGCTATTCATATTTCCATAAATCGAGTGGACCGATAGGTGACCCCCTTTAATTGCAGCTAAAACACACTTGAAAATAAATGTAGATATGCAAAAGCACAAAGAATTGTCGTAATTTATAACATAATATAACCGAGGTGTGCCGCCATTGTTTTACTAGTGCAATACATGCTGGATTGGTGATGTATACAGGTTGTAGGCATTAACTTTGGGTTTCTGCTAGTGTTAACTTTCACTCAATACAGTACGGTAAGGTATATACGGTAATGATGCCACATTATGCTGCTTTTGGGTACAATTTCCAGTCCAAGGGAAACGGAGGGACTGATTTTAGTCTACACAGCTTTTGAAGGTTCAAGACATGAAGAGAAGAAAGGAGTGGACAATTGCTTGTGGACGTACACAACATCTTAAGGATACACTGCTGGGTTCTCACTGGCTCTCTCTGGATGCATTTGACGCATTTAACCGAGCTAAACTGCTGAAAGAGCTCACCGATGCTGCTAGTTTTAAACGGACACTAAAGCCAAACGCCATGCCTACAGATTTCTTTCACAAGCATACGAAAGGTCCTCGGGAAATGATTGAAGCCCGCTCGAAGAAATGCCAAAGGTAGGAGATGCTGGATTTTCTCCTTCGAGGATGTCTGCAAACCACTACTGCAAAAGTAGCGTCTGATGACGATAAGACCTAGCACTGGCACGATCATGGAGGAAGCTGACGATGTGTCACCTGGTCAGTCAGTACAGCAGCCCGTAAGTCTAGCCGATGACAAAAAGTGGAGCTCCTTACAACGGACGCTCTCTCTCTGTTAGCATAGCAACGTAGTTGCCGCATGCACACAAGCGACTTTTACAGACTCTTGACTCTTTGTGTCTTTGTACGTCTTCATTTTTAAGCTCATTTTGGCTTCAGTCTTCAGCATTATCCTCCTCGCTCACATCTCTCTCGGGTTCAAATGGGAACAGTTGCACAGATGACATGTTTTTGCACTGCATGATAAAATGAATTGGGCGGGGCCCAGGTAAACCTCATGACCCCACAACCCAGACGGTGTCGCAACATAAACAACAATGGCAGCCTCCTGGGGGAAAGTTATTTTACAATTTTATACAAACTGAAATATGTTGAGAGATTTTATTATCGTTTTTATGTAGCTGATACAAATGTTGTAATTACATCTTGGTAACACATGATTGTAGCGACTGTATGTTTGCAACAACCCCAAGCTGAGGTGTTGCAAACTCAAAGCACTTAGGTTTCTTGACTAGAATTCCATGGAGTTTTGTATGGTTTGATTTGGAGCAGTTACAAAATGTATTTGCTATCTCTCTCATTGGTTTAACAGGACAGGCATGTTGCAGTTATTTTTTTAAAGTTTGGATGCTATGCAACAAATATTATAACCTGATCTACTAATCTGTTTCTAAAAATATTCAAAATAACACAGTAAAAAGGTCAACTTTATGTTTTAACAATTTTGTATGTATCTATTTATTTTATATTATTAAATACATACCCCTTCTGTAGTTGCTATCTGAGTCATGATCCAAAAAAAGTTGGGCTGGGCATGTATATCAGTGTGTTATATAACATTCTCTATTTACACTCAGTAAGCTTTTGGAAACAGGGGAGACACATTTTCAAAGCTCTTAGTTTGGAATTGCTTTTAGTATATGACTGATACATGACTTCTGTCACTAGATATGTGACAGTGTGATGTTTCTATTGCCATATTAATTACTCCTCTGTATGTTTAGTACATGTGGAGAAACTGACAATGAAGTTGACTTTGATTATCACTTTGATTTTTCTATTAATAATGTGTCACACAGTAGAAAACAGGGCTAGACTTCAAGTATACCAGTATAATGCTTAAAAATCTGTTATTATAAAGTCAGGTTGTAATATGCACAGAATGTTCACTTGGCATGTCTCTTGCAAGCATTCTTCCAAACTAACCAATGTGGCTCGTCAAACCATGACTCATTTGTCCTTGCTGAGAGGATGGATGCATTTCTGAATGCTATTGTTGTGCTTTGCATGACAGGACCTTATTTTGCATTTGTGTGTTAAAGTTGTGTTAAACAACGATGGTTGATCAAAAAGTTCCAACCTGTGTTCTAATTTTTTTAAGAGAATAATGTAGGCTTTGGGAATTCATTGTTCATTTAATCCTTGCCTAAGTATAGATATTTGAATTTTTGGCACAGTTTTGACAGGATTTAACAGTCAAAGTCAGCCTTTTTGTTAATTTCTCCACATTTACTACACCAACAGAGGAATGGAGAAGACATCTCTCACTATCGCACGGTAACATGAAATGAACAAAATAACAATAAAGTGCACATTAAACAATAAACATTAGACTGTAAAGTGCTCGGGGATACAATCTACTGGTACTGAGGTGAAAAGATGAGAGTTTAACAGATCTCTCTTTAATTTAACAGATTAAAACTTAAATGGATAAATATATGTATTTTGAAGGTAGAGAGTAGCAGCAGAAATTTCTGAAGTTGAGTGCAAAACCAGTCAGTATACAATACCATACAATAGCTGCGTGGTGATAGCAGGCATGAAAATGAAGTGGCTTTTTAAAAAACTATTTATAAAAAACTTTATAAATATCATTATATTTATTGTGTGATTTAGGGAGTATAGCAGCAGAGGTTTCTGTACAGTTCTGTAACCATGCAAAATAGCAAATAGTGCAAAGAAATGGTTATTTTGCAACGTAATGTAAGAGTCCAGTGTTTTGGGGGCCGGGGGTGGCAGAGAGGAGGGATTGGGAGAGTAGTGAGAGAGTTTGCCACCTTTGGGGGGGCATCCTGAGGTGGGGCATTGTTGGGTGGGAGAATGGGGAGACATTTCAGCATCCTGGGGTGGGAAAATTGGGAGACAGTTCAGCATCCTGGGGGGTGGTGATAGCAGAGTGGGGAGAGAGTTCAGTTAGGCATCCTAGGGGGGGCGGGGGGGGGTTAAGCATCCTTACAGCTTGGTATATGAAGCTGTCTGTGAATCTGATGGAATGTGCACAGAAGCTCCAGTACCTTCTCCCTGAGGGCAGGAGGCTGAACAGACTGTTTGCAGGGTGGCTGGCATTTCTCACAATCGAGGACGATTTGTGGGTGAGGGAAGTGGTGTGTATGTCTTTCAGTGAGGGGAATGGGGCACAAAAGATCCTTCCAACTGTGTTAGCTATGCGCACTAGCTACATAGCAGTGATGTAGTGTTGGTGATCCAGGAGGGACCTCACTGATGTGAACCCCGGGGAATTTGGTGCTGTTCACTTTCTCCACAGCAGCACCGTTGATGGTCAGTCGGGGGTGCTTGGCATGGCCTCTCTGGAAGTGGACAACAGTCTCCTTAGTCTTGCTGAAGTTCAGCAGGAGGTTGTTGTCACTCCATCACGTGGTTTGAAGGTTGACCTTCTTCCTGTTGTGAGTCTCGATGTTCTTGGTGATGTGACTCACTTCACCTTTTTGATTGGTGCTGTAGGTTGGTTTGCAGTCGTGAGTCAGCCGGGTGAAGAGCAGGGGACTGAGTGCCTTCCCCAGGGGGGCCCCTGTGCTGAATGTGATCCTGCCCAAGATGTTGCTGACTTATACTGCTTGTGGCCCCTCACAGAGGAAGCGGCCACTAGCGGCCAGTTGCAGAGGCAGGTGTTGAGACCCAGCTGTTAAAGTTTGTTGATGAGCTGTTGCGGGATTATGGTGTTGAACGCTGAACTGAAGTCCATGAACAGCATTCTCACGTAAGAGCCTTTAGTGTCCAGGTGGGCGAGGGCTGAGTGGAGAGCCAATCAGATTGCGTCCTCTGTGGAGCGTTTGGCCTGGTATGCAAACTGGAAGGGGTCAAGGAGAGTGCAGAGGATGAATTTAATGTGTGCCATAACTAGTCGTTCAAAGAACTTCATGCTGATCTGAGTCAGTGCTACGAAACGATAGTCATTGAAGCTGGATGGGGCAGGTATCTTTGGCATGGGTACGATGAAGATGGATTTGAAGTATAGTGCAACATCCACCTGCCTGAGGGAAGTGTTAAATACATAGGTGAAGACGACCTTAAGCTCCTCTCCGCAGTCCTTCAGCACCCAACCAGGGATGTTGTCTAGACCTGCCACCTTACGGATGTTAAAAGTGGAGAGTGTTCTCCTCAGGCTGGCAGAAGACAAGTGCAGGGCTTGGTCATGTGGAAGGGTGGGGGTCTTCTGTGGGTGTGTGTTGTTTTGTGTCCTAAATCATGTGACGAAGCTGTTGAGGTTGTTAAGGAGAGCGATGTTGTGGTCGCAGAGCTGTGGCAGAGGTTTGTCGTCCATGAGGCTTTGGATGCCCTGCCACAGGCTCCGTGTGTCTCTGCTGTCTTTGAAGTGGCGGGTTATCTTGTTGGTGTAGTTCTGTTCTGTCACGTGACAGATTGGCTCCCGCCGCTCTCAGGCCAGTTTCCTCCCTGGCTCTCAAGGCTTTGTCTCTAGCCCTCAGCAGCCGGTGGACGCCTCCTGTAAGCCATGGCTTCTGGTTAGCTCAGGTTATGATTGTTTTAGTGTGGGTCACATCATCAATGCATTTGCTGATATAAGAAGTAACAGTGTCTTTTTACTCCTCAAAGTTCATGTAATCGTTGTATGTGGCTGCCTGCTTGAACATTTCCCAGTCCATTGTGTCGAAGCAGTTCTGAAGAGCAGAGGAGGCCCCATCTGGCCACACCCGTATCTGCTTCTGAACCGGTTTGATGAGTTTCACTCTGGGTCGATAATCCGCCGTTAGCATAACAGTGGTGTGGTTAGATGGTCCAAGGTAGGGGAGAGGAGGGCCTTGTATGCTCCTTTGTGGGTGGTGTAAACCAGGTTCAAGGGGTTGTTCCCTCTTTTTGGGAAATCAGCATGCTGGTGAAGTTTTGGGTGCAAAGCCTTGAGATCAGTATGATTGAAATCTCCAGAAAAGATGATAAATCCATCTGCGTGTGCTGTCTATTGTTCACTTATGGCCTAGTACAGTTCACTGTGCCACATACCACTGCTGTTGGAGATGGGAGGGATATGAACAACAAGTAGCAAAATTGCTGTGAGTTCCCTCAGCAGATAGAAAGGATGGCACCTTATGATCATAAACTCTGCTAGTGGTTTGCATATCACCACAGCGTTTTGGCACTATGCATCTCGGTCTTTAACACAGACTCCATCATTGCAAGTCTTTCCTCCGTTTGTAAGGGCTCTGTTCACTCGGCAGTATGTTAGCTGCTCCAGTTGTACAGCAGTGTACAGCACACTGCAGTTACTCACGTTTCAATTTGCTGTCCTCAGCAGCCTTATGTGAATCATTTTTATTGTCCAGAGATCATACGTTTGGTAGAAGTATAGATGGTATGGCTGGCCGGGTAGGTACCTCAGCACTTCCCTCTATTCTGCTTCCTTGTAACGGCGCCCAAAGATGCAGTCAAGTCCAATGGAGCTGGAGCCGGCAGTTTGTAGAATATCCATGGTGTTGTGAGGCTGACTTCTGCAGATGTCTAGCAGATCCTGTCAACTGTACTTGTATTCCTGTTTAAAAGGAAATAGGGACAAATGGGAAAAACATGAAAACAAGGGCAAAACACCATACGTTTGGGAGAGCGAGGGGCCAATGTGTCTACACGCGTCACCATTTTGGAACCAAATATACTGGCTACATATAATGATTTCATTTTGACTGATGTCATTTTAAAAATATTTGCATATACATTTCACTCTCCATCCTTTTATTGTGAAAGATTTTATTTCAAAAGGGGTGCTTTTTGAACCCTTCTTGTACATACATATGATTCAATCAGCCCTTACAGTTATTTGCTTTGAACATACTCTGTTGGTGACAGAAATTATGCCCGGACCATGGTATGGCTGTCTGAGTAAAGTCAGTGGTACTGTGGTGGGTTAGATGAGTCCATACACACATAGAGCCTTTACTTGATTTGAGATGTTCATCACACATACAGGAAGTGAGCTTAATATTTCCTTTGGGCTGTGAAGGGTAAAAAAAAATAACAGTAGATGACGACTTGAGTTATCGAGTTGATGTGTAACCATTGTGTTTCTTCCCATTTGACCCATCTTACCGTGGGCCCTCCTTGGACATGATGGAAAAGGTTTTCTGACATAATATGAAGTTGAACACTTGAGTTCAGTCAAAAATCACTTCACTTAAAACACAAAGGAAGTCAAAGGAGAAGGTGGGAAGTCATGCATGTCTCATATCGTTCATCACCCTTTCACATCCTCTTCTGCTGCTCATAATGTATCGCTGGAATGGCTCTCCTCTGATGCTGGCTGTTGCAAGTCATTGTCAGGACTGAAGACCTAGCTTTCCTCAGCATCACAGGAACTCTTTTTTTTAATAAAAAGTTTCAGACTTGATGGAATTAAGCTGATTTATGTCAATAATCAACAGATTACATGACTGCACTCCCACAAGCCATTGCTTACAGTAAATACATGGGTTAAAAATCAAAGGTACCTTTCCAAAGCCAAGTCATATGAGAAGCTTGACTTCTGTTCAAAATCCTCACTAGCCCTAATGATTAGTTCCGTATCACATCAAGATCGAGGACCTTGACTACATTTAGTTTGAGGCCTCCTCTAATAAGAGAGGCATGTTATGAGGATGATTAGGATGATCAATCCTGTCTGAAGCAGAGGAGTGCGACATCACCACTCTGGAACTCATTAAAATAGCTGGTGCATCAGTGTGACAGAATCAGGTGAGTGAAGCAATTGAGTCACAGGGGAAAATGACAGACAGGTGACTCAGATGAGTGTTTTTATTAAGGCTGATAAACAGAGAAGTAAGCCTATTGTGGCAGGTGAAGTGGACAAGACAGTGGAATTGAAAGCCGCTGCTCTGAGTACAGTGATGTCTTGCTCACACTCACAGACACACGGATGGGTAGAGACATTTTATCCTGTCATACGAGAAATCACTTTCAGCAAAGAAAATGTATGCATTTTCATCTAGAAATCATCTAGAATTACATCTAGAATGCTATTTCCTGACCTCAATTGTTTTTTTTTTTAATCAGAAAGCTAGGCATAACATTTGCCAGGCATTACACAAAGCTGAATATGTCTTTACTGATCACGTTCTTTGTTTCATATTGGCTGTTTTAGTGCAGTTCTTAACTTCTCACTGCACATGACTACTTTCAACATCTGGACTTTAAAATCTAAACAAGGCCAGACAGAGAGCCAAAAAAATATTTTTTGAAAGAAACAGACAGAATGAAACATGTTTGTATTTTATTTGTACAAGAATCCCACAGTGATGTAAGGTGGTGTTGAGAATGGAGAGGGAAGGCTGTTCTGAGCCATGGCACTTAATGTAGCACAGGAGTAGACTTCCTCTCCTCCAAAACCTTTACTGAAAACAATGGAGCATGTTATTTACAGTAGGTGTGTTTTAGCTAAAGCTGCTTTTGATCATTTTGCCATTGTGTTGATAAATTCAGATGACCCAAACAAAGTTGCAGACTTTCTTTTGGGAAAGGCTGTAGGTTGTCCGATTAGGAGGAGACTTTAATCACAGAGAGCTTCATTCTGTCTTCAGTCTCTTGACGCAGCTGGTGTCTTCTCATGGCCTGGTGCATGTATGGGGAAGGATACACACAAGCTGTAGACAATTCACCAGGTCCAATGTATATGACAACACAATCTCCTCAGCCTGTCTCAACCATTTTTATTGTGATGTGAGCAGGGTTGACATATGTCAGGGGGATAATGTGTAGTAATGTGGAGAAGAATTGAGAAGACCTCACACAGGAAATAGATGAAAACCTGGCAAGGTGGAGATGACAGTTTCTTCAGATGAACCTTGCATGACCTCCTGACTCAGTCAGGAGTGAAGTGGCCAGCTTCATTTTCAGGCGCATTAATAACCTGGGCTGGATGCTGTTACTCACTAATGCTGAGGTAGTGGGCTCTCTGGGCGGGGTTCTATCAACCTGGCTTGTAGAAGTTTGGAACTCTTGAGGTGAAGACAGTCTACAAGACAAGAGCCTCATTCTACTGTATACTGAGAGAACGGCACCACCCAACCGCACGGATCCTTTAACCAATCTCCACCTGAGCACTGGATTGAGAGACCTAAGTGGATCCCTCCAGACAACAAGTTGAAAAAATACTTCAGAACATGTAAAGAAAGGCCATATAAACTGCATGAAAGCCGTAAAAACAAGAAACTGTAGCAATGTTTTGTACATGTGGAAAGACAAGCTTTGCTGACATTCCCCTCAGTGGAGGACAATGTACAAACCAACTTTAATGAAACAGACTGGTGAGCTGATTTTTTTAGCAAGCGCGTTTTTATCTGCGATAAATCCTTCTGTTTTAAATAAGTGTACTTAATTTGATCTGTCTGAAAATGTGTTCCACGTCTTTAGATATTTTTAGCCTCTTATTGGATGTTTTTAACCTTTTCACATTATTTGGGGTAAAATGAGAAAAAAGCAAAAGCAAAATAAAATGCCAACATTTAAACTTTCAATTGGAGAAGCAAAATTGTCTATTTATTTAAGTTGGAGGGACAGATTACTTTCTATACAGACTTTGTCATTCTACACACATTAGGTGTGTACAGAATGAAATTTCTTTGCATAGGCATCATCTTTATAGTATTCAGACATACTGCAAATTACAATGAAGGGTAGGTCAGTAAGGTGCAAGTGGTAGATGTATGGTACATATGTGAAATGGGAACTTAGTGCTGCTGACCACCTCCACAGCCATGTGGTCAATGAGAAGTGAGATGTGGCTGGACTGGCTCTTCTTGAAGTCGACAATGATCTCTTTTGTCTTATCCACGTTCAGGATCAGGCTGTTGTCTTTGCACCACTTCACCAGTTGCTCCACTTCCTCTCTGTAGACCAGCTCGTTGTTGTCCCCGATGAGGCCAACCAGTGTTGTGTCATCCGCAAATTTCACAATGTTGTTTGTGAGCCATCAACGTGAACAGCAGAGGGCTGTGGACGCAGCCCTGAGGGGGGGGGGCATGGTGAAGGAGATGACCTTGAAGGTGTTCTGTCCAACCTGCATTGACTGTGGTCTGTCAGTGAGGAAGTCAAAAGGCTGTTCCGGAGGGGGGTGCCGAAGCCCAGAGGTCTCAATTTGTCTACCAGGTGCTGTGGCATGATAGTATTAAATGCTGAGCTGAAGTCCAGGAACAGCATCCGAACATGAGTGTTCCTCTCCTCCAAGTGTGCAAGGCTAAGGTGTAGAGTGGAGGAGATGATGTCTTCAGTCCAGCGGTTTGGCTGGTAGGAAAACTGGAAGGGGTCAAATGTAGGAGGCTGTTTTGAGATGATGTGTTCCTTTACCAGCCTTTCAAAGCATTTCATCATCATAGTAGTCAGTGCGATGGGCTGGTAGTCGTTGAGAGAGGTTATCTAAGTTTTTTTGGGCACTAGAATGATTGTGGCAGACTTGAAGCATGTTGGCACTGTGGCTTGGTCTAGCAATGTATTGAAAATATCCATCCGGACACAAGCCAATTTGTTCGCATATGCCCTAACCACCCACCCAGGTATGTTATCAGGGCCGGGGGGCTTCCGCATGTTCACCCTCTTTAGAATCTCGAAGAAGGTCAAAGAAGGAGAGGAGGAAGGCGTGTTCGGAAGCAGAGAGAGAAGAGGAAAGGCAAGAGTCTGGAACTGAGAGGAGGGGCTTTGAATGTTGGGACGATGACAGGAAAAAGTAGAGAGTTGGTTGACATGATGCAGAGAAGGAAGGTGGATATATGTGTCCAAGAGACCAGATGGAAAGGTCGTAAGGCTACAAGCTTGGGAGCAGGTTTTAAGTTGTACTAGCATGGTACTGACAGGAAAAGAAATTGAGTAGGAGTTATCTTGAAGGAGGAGTTTGTTAGGAATGTTCTGGAGGTGAAAAGAATGTCAGATAGACTTATGAGCCTGAAACTAGAAATTGAAGGTGTGATGCTCAATGTTGTTAGTGGCTATGCCCCACAGGTAGGATCTGAGTTACAGGAGAAGGAGAAGTTCTGGAATGAGTTAGATGAATTGATGCAGAATATCCCCAGAAATGAGAGAGTAGTCATTGGGGCAGACTTCAATGGACATGTTGGTGCAGGCAATAGAGGTGATGAAGAACTGATGGGCAGGTTTGGTATCCAGGATCGGAACGTAGAGGGACAAATGTGGTAGACTTTGCAAAAAGGATGGAAATGGCTGTTGTGAATACTTTTTTCCAGAAAAGACAGGAACATAGGGTAACCCATAAGAGCAGAGGTAGGAGCACGCAGATAGACCACATCTTGTATAGACGAGGTCATCTGAAAGAGATCAGTGACTGCAAAGTAGTGGTAGGTGAGAGTGTAGCCAGACAGCATAGGATGGTGGTTTGCAGGATGACTCTGGTGACAAGGAAGATGAAGAGTACAAAGGTAGAGCAGAGGACAAAGTAGTGGAAGCTGAAAGGGGAGGAGTGCTGTATGGTTTTCAGGGAGGAGATGAGAAAGGCTCTTGGAGGTCAGGGAGAACTACCAGATGACTGGACAACTACAGCTAATGTGATCAGGGAGACAGGTAGGAGAGTACTTGGTGTGTCGTCTGGAAGGAAAGTAGATAAGGAGACCTGGTGGTGGAGTGGAAAGTGTAAGAATGTATCCAGAGAAAACGGTTAGCAAAGAAGAAGTGGGACACTGGGAAGACTGAAGAGAACAGACAGGAGTACAAGAAGATGCAGCGTGAGGTAAAGATAGAGGTAGCAAAG